>JAPDSC010067619.1:0-18742 GCA_026290005.1 Latrodectus geometricus
AACTGATAGCTTCTTTATAATATTTTATGGAACTGGTTTGCACAAACTCTCTCAGGATTGATCATGAATACTATTTTTTCTAATGGAAAAGATAATTTAAAATAACTTTGACCATATCCCCAAAAAATGCTACAGTTTTAATTCATGATTTTTTTTTTAAATATGTGAGCTTATGAGACTTACTCTATACATATATTATTATATCTGCTATGTTTTCCCTTAAACTTAAACTTCTAACATCTCAAAGAGCATTTGCACCTCCTTTTTGAAACATTAAATCTTAAAATATTATAATGGCATTTTCATTCAAATAATGCTGAAATATTAAACATTTTTTTATCCTTGCATTGAAGACAATGGTTTCATTAAAGTATCGCTACTTTTAATTATAACGAGGGAAATCAAACATGGTACAGCTTATAAGCCTTTTTGTGCTTTGATGTGACCGCAGGAAACGAATATTAAACGTTACTGTTATCAGAAGGGCTCTTAAGGCAGGGATAAAAAGAGAAAAAGTTGTTTGCAAGAATATTTCTTCTTTGTGTTAAAGTCAAATTTTTAAATATACACACTGCGCACAAAAGTCTCTATTTAATCTCCATTTTAGAAATTGAAGCAAGGGTCAAAGGACATTCTTCCTCTATTCTTTGGAATCCTAGTAAAGTGTACATACTTATTCTCAATATACTTTCATATGAAGAGAATCAGGAACTAGCTATCTATATGTCCTTAATATCTAAAATAAAATCAACTGTTATAATACCGTACATATAATGGTTTCAAGAATCTTTTTAATAGATAATTACATGTGTTTGGATTGTATGTATTTGAGATATAAAGATGGGATATAGAAATCTCATGTTTATTTAGTTAGAAATACATTTGGATTTGAATTCATTTTATAGGACAGCAATACGTTGTTACATAAAGTTGAGTTTTGTTTTGTTTATTTACCGCTCAAAGGTCGTTTTTAGCACACGAGAGCTGATTAGATTAGGACCTATTGCTTAAAGTAAATTCTGAGCTACTACATTCATGAGCAATGTGGGGTTTAAACTCCTGAAATGTAAAATCAAAGGTTAAAGCACTAAGCCTTTGGCAGCCAATGTGGCTAAATAAAGTTAATTTTGTTATGATTTTTAGAAAATAGAGATGTTAGTCATAATTGAGGAACCAGACCTCTAGCCTTCAATTTCATGGAACTGCGATGAACACACATGGAGCAAAAAATAAACGCATTTTGGTTTCTTTCAAAATTCCTAAGGAAATTTTAAAATTTGTTTATTAAGTGAACCATGAAAAATAATTTATTTTGTTGAAAATAATCTCTTCGACTAAATACAGAATAATTTCCTTGAGACTGTACATGTAATTTGTATTTTATCATTTGACAGTGAAGTAAAGAATCCTATCTCCAAAATAATATATTAAAAAGGTAAAATACTTTATATATACATTTGTCTTCTTTGCTATCTTAAAAATTATTATCAGTGGATCTGTATTTAATTTTAATAAAATAAAAGAAATGTAAGCCCCATACTACCTAATATAACAATGTTCAAAGAAGAAATGCAATATTCACATCTCATTGCTTAATAGTGATTAGTAATAAATCTAGGACTTAACTCTAAGAAAACAATTCTGTGACAAGGCCAATGACTTGTGTTTTATTATTGCATTTATGCCAATTATGTAAACATCTGAATAATAAAGTTAATTCTAGAGTTTCCTTTTTAAAAATCTGAAAAAAAAAATTAAAAAAAAAATAAATAATAAAAAAATAAAATAATAAAAAAAAAAGAAATAAAAAAAAGAAATAAATAAAAAAGCAACAAAGCACTTTAAACAAGTTTAAATAATATTTTTAATTATCTCATGTAAATAATGAAACATGAAAATTTTAGGGAATAATAAAAGACTAGATAGAAACAAAAAAAAAAAAATTTAGAATTTCATCATAAATTATACAATTATTATAAAACATGTTATAAAATACAGGAATTATTTCTATATCAGTATTGTATTTAGCATTTTTAATTATAACTTATTACAACAAACCCATTTGAATATAGACTGAACAAAAAAAAATAATTTTGGATTTACAATTTTATATACATATATATAAATTTTTAAATTAGATTTCATAAAATTTTAAAATATCAGAATTGTAATAACTTTTAGATATTACTTTTTTTCTAATACAAAAAAAAAAGAAAAGAAAAAAGATCGGATTTTTCTAATGAGTGATCAAGTTCTTCACTTATAGTTTTGAAAAAATGATAAATAATCATGATTATTTTTATTTTCTTCATAAATATAAGAGACTGTAATAAAATATAATTAAGATAACAACTGGCTTATTTCAAAATAAATTTTTTTTTAAAAAAAATTCTGTTTTAAATTTTTTATAAATTTGAAAGTATTTATCTTATCACTATGATTTTCTACGTCTCGAACTGCTGCAACAGTAATGTGTTTCATTATCAAAATATTTATCGAAAAATTCCAAAATACTATAATACCAGAATTGAAACTATGATAATTTCTTCCATTTGAGCTTCAGGTCAAATTAAGATGTAGGAAACAAATTCTAATGACGTTTTTGACCGTCTTTATAAGTAACTATATAGTTTTGTTCCGAGATAACTCAAAATATGAGAAAATAATTATGTTGCATTATTTAAAATTCAATATTTTTTTTTATTACGTGTGAAATGATATAATGGATACTGTTTGATAATTATTTGGAAAACTAAACTCTGTATGGTACTTTAAGAGTGTGAGAAACATTGTGAAGAAAACATTATTTTGGATTTTTGCCAATATTTTTGCTGTACTGTATATGCCTTTAAAGTAAAAGTTCTGTTCTAAATTTTAGATGCTGCATCGAAGCACGTTGAATCCATTTGGAAGTTTATTAAAAGTGACAGGTTGAAATAAATGTGTTTTTTTGTTTAGCATTCTTTTATTTTTGTGTGGGATTTCAGAAATAGGGTGAGGTAATATATATGTATTTTCTGTATAAATTTCTTTCCAAATTTGAAATTAATAGTTGATAAATACTACAATGGAGTTTGGATATTTTAGACACAATTAGAATTGAAATTCATGTTTTTAACTTTTTAATTTGAAAATAACAACATATGTCTTCTTATATATCACAGAAGCCTAAAAGGTATGCAAAATCAATAAAACGTTTAAAAGATAATATACATTATAACAAGAAAAATATGAATAATAAAATTTTAAAGTATTTGATGTACAAACTTTCTAAGACAGCACTATTCTGCAGTTAACTAAATCTGCAAAAATAGGATGGCTATCCTAAAATAGGTGGAGGTCAGGGTATGAATATTTGCTTCAATTCTTTACGAAAAACTTCTCTTTTATCAAAATAGGTTATATAATCAGAAAGAAAATGCACTAGTTTTTAGCAATGTAATCAAGAATCAAATGTACTAGAAGATAATTTATGTAGTCAAAAAGCAAAAAAATGTAATAGAATTTCGGTGTCAGACCTAATTTACACATATCACTGCTAGACATATTAAAACGATGTAAATAAGTTTTAACATTCCAGAACTTATTTGGTTTCTTTGAAGATATTGAAAAAATATATAAAATTTGTTACATTTGTTGCAACATCAAGTGTCATGTTTAGTCTAGTAGTATTTTTTTTTGTGACATAAAATAAAAGAAATTATTTAAATTAAATAAAAACAAGATTAAAGTTTTTGAATTGATGAGTTTAATGGGGTCAGTTGAAGTTTTGGGTTTAACGTATATTAGTTTTAAATTTACACGTTAAAACCAAGGTTTCAATCTGCAAGTGCTTTTGAGTACAACTATTTTTTTTATCTACTTTTAATATGTAAGTTTTATTTTATTAGTATAGACTAAATGACCACATTTTGGGTTGGAGCTCTCATTTTAAAGTGGTCTTTGTATTACATTGTAAGCAACCATGACTGTGTGTTGGGATTGGAGCCCATGACTATTGGACCGAAATGCAGAATACTACCCTTTCAGTCACTAGCTTTCAGGCAGAGTTTAAATTTATTTATTAATTATTGTTCTCAAATATATGATTTCCAAGGTATGAATTCATTTTTAATCATTATTTGAAAATAAATAATACTTGCTAATATAATCCTCTTAAAGTAATAAAATTGATGGAAAATAATATTAAATTTTACTTAAAAATAGTATTAAAATTACGTGAATTGATGTATTGTTGAAAGTGTTTTGTTTTATTATTCAAGAAATTAATAGTTTGATGGAAAAAAACCATTCCAGGTGTAGTTTATTGTTGTAAAGTCCATTTGTATACATGAAGGTTAATCAACATGAAATTACCAAACCTTTATGAACGTCCAAGCTAAGGTAGAATTCGAACCTACAAAGACACTAAAAAATTCATTTAGCAAGGATTTATATATAAAATGGTTATTGGAAGTAACTTCCATGACACCACAAATTGACAGTTTGGAGTAAAAATAAACAAATATTTGCCAAAAATTAATTATAAAATAAAAAATTTGTAAAAAATAATTAATCAAATTTCATAAACTAGTTAAATTGATAATTGATTCTCAAATTTGACGAAAATATAACAAGTGCATACTTGCATACATTACAGTATTTAATTACATCATTTTTAGGCTATTATGGAGGGTAAAAATATGAAAAGGAATATATATTTTTTAAAAATATAGCAATGTTTGTAAAAAAATTATGAAATTATAATAACAAATTATTGACATTATTTTTGTAAGTCTAGTTTTGTTTTAATCTCCTTCGTTAAGTTTCTAAAATGTTACATGAGCTATTTAGAAGGAGATAGACATTATTCTGCATAATTTAATAATTGTTTCAACACTGCTTTAATTATCTTCATAAAAGACATAAAATATAAATAAATTCTAGACCAGAAAAGGTACATAGTACATATATACTTTCTTGGGTTATTGGAAAATTGAAATGCCAATTACAGTTGCACATGCTTTTTTTTTAATGGAATATTGAGCAATCTCTTATAGTATTGATGAGATTGTTCAATTGATTTAAATGGGGGGGGGGAGGGAGAGATTGTTCAATTGATTTGATTTAAAGGGGCTTATGCAAATATATATCATACTTGGTTTTTTTTTCAACAATCATTTTTTGATAGAGATCTAATTATCTGATCTTATAAGCAAGGAGGACTAATTAGATCGGCATCTATTCCTTAATGTGGATTTCGAACCACTACACACATCCACAAGTTCGAGGTGATCCCACCTCAACCTTGGATGTGCATATTGGTTCAACCCAAGAGCTATAAGACCGATGATCACATAACAAACCATTTGTCTTTCAGTTTGGCATTTCACCACTAGGTTAATACCAACTTTTGTACTCGTGATAATCAACTCAACTGATTGACAACGAATTATTATTAATTTTATCCCTCTTTCCATGCTGGTACTTTATAAAAAAAATACTAATTTAAGTGAAAGATATGAGTTCAGTGATATTACCTTCACAGCCCATATCTTCTACAAAAAACCGAGTATTTTTGAATTAAGATCAAGTGACAAGGTCGATACTTAAGCTAGTACATTCCTTTCCACTCTAATCTTAACAAAGAAGGGACATGCACCAACTTAGAGAACACAGAAGATTTTTTAACAAGGTTTTCAAAACGATAAATTAGGTGGTTCCCATCTTTCGAAACGATACCTTTTTCTTACCAATCTACCAGGGCCCTACTTATGTTATAAATCAAATTAGTAAGTCAAAGTTTCTATCAAAGCTATTATTTGACCGATTGTAATAATAAGAAAAAAGAAAAAAAAAGAAGAACACTGAATAATAATAATAATAACTTAACATTTTATTTTTTGAAGACTCAATTCTCCATTTTATAATTAATAATGATGAATTAAAATTGATAAAAATTAAGAGAAAAGGCTTTGAAGTAAAAGTTTTAATGCATCAAATCCTTGCCAAACTTCAAAAAATTTAAAAATTTGTGATTTCCAGTATCTTAAATCTGATGTTTTTAAAATAAATAATTTATGTTTTCTATGCGTATATTTTTAATTATAAACTTTTTGCAGAATCATCAGCAGCCGAGTTAGAAATTGAATACTTTTTGCTTCATCTTAGTTCAAATGATCGTATCTTTAATTCCCACCACGAGTATAAATGTTTGTAGTTGTTTGGAACAAACTTTAGATGGTAAATTAAGATCAAATTAATACTCAAGTTCAAAATGCGGTCATAGATGGACAATTCAATATTAATCATCAGCAGAGTTTGTGATTAAAACTATGAAAAGTATGTTAAATTTAAGCTATTTATTTTTGAAATCCAAAATAAAAATAACATATTTTTTAAAAATATTAAATAATTGAAACATCATATGCAGATTATATTAATGAATTGAATTCTGTATTTGAATTAGGCATAGTAAATTTATTAATTTAAACTTATTAGAAAATGAATAAAATTTTTGGGAAGTCTTAGATGCACCGTGTCCTATTTCTTTCATTAGAATTTCGCCTGAAGGTAATATTACATTAACTGATAAAGAGTGAAAGAGAACGCCAGGATTTTGATCTCATTAAAACCATATTTCAAAGGAGATTCCGAGAAGAAAATTCGAAAATCCATTTTCACACTACGCAGCATTTCAAACATAACACTCGAAAAGGTTTTTCCCTTTGAATAAAAGGATTATTTTGAGCAGTGGATGTTCGAGTTGAATGTAATCCAAATTCGATGCATCCACTGATTTTATTATTGGGTGGAGATTAAAGAGGTACCTCAAAGACTATGTCTAGTAAAAATACGTGCAATAAGTCTTTTGAATCTAAAGACAAAATAAGCTGAGATAATTAAGTTGTTACGAGAGGCATGGAGTATGTATTATAAATTAAAATCACATTTTATTATGGAATATATATTAACATTTCAAAATAGAAATAGATATGGATCTCTTAGAATTGAATAAAAGACAAAATTACGATGTCATTGAAAAATACTTTTAGTAAAATTTTATTTTATCGATAACATACAAAATAAAAGATGTAATTTAGTAAAGTCATAGTTTCTTAGAAATTAATGTTTAATTTCGTATCACATTCATATTCTTATTTATTGATCGGTGATACAAGGTAGCTATAAAAATTATTCGAAATGGAAAAACATATAGAATAATTTCTAAAATGCTGAAGAGAAATAAACTAACTTAAGACATTTATAATCTGAAAACACAATCTTTTCGTATCGCGTGAGAATTACAATAAAATATTCTTGTTTCATTTGAATAGCTTTTCTTTTGTTAATACTGTCTGCGCCTGTCAATAATTGTCAGTAATTTCAATGACATCCAGAGATCACCTGATATAGTGTCTGATAACACTTTACAGAATTATCAGTTTCAATGCCCTATAAGTTTGATATTTTCTGTAAAAATATAAATATTTATTCCTGAAATCTGTGACACACACCTCTTAAGCCTTTTCTGGATGCATTTTATAAATAGTATAAAATATGAAATTGAATTTGTTAAACTGAATAAATGCAAGTAAAAATAATCGAAAATCCAGAAATTTGACAACGTGAAAATGGCATCACATTGTAAAATAATGCTGGGATCAAATTTTTATAACAAGTTTTGAAGCTCGCTCGGGTTGTATTTTATTTCCTAAACTAACTATTGTTCATCACCAATAAATCATGACATAAGCCCTATATTTAATGTACCAAATATTTATAAAGTATCAAACACTTTTTGTTGCTTCATAATTCACAAAATATAATTAATATATAAACATAAATTTATGGCAATTATACATGAAATTTATATATTTTCTTTTATAATTTGAATGTTTCCATAGCTGATTTCTTTTTCTCGTTTAAACAGCTTTTATTCTATAAATATTTTCTTCGCGTGTTATTACTTGTAAACAATTCTGTTTTTCTACTTGAAAAACTTTTATCAACTGCATGTTAATTGTACATGCTTTTCCCTTTTGCTTTCGGTAATTACATGCAATGTTTATATTTATCGTGCATGTTCGATATTTTATTCTGTCAAGTGTTGAGGTGAATAGTCCCCACTTTATTAGTATTCCTTCATTTTTAGTCTTATTATTGAATATTTTATAGGAAGACGAATTGTGTGAATGATGTGATCCTTTGATATATAACAGTTCGGAATTATTTCTTTTGGAGAATCAAAACGAACATTGTTTGAAGAAAGAAATTGTCAAATATTGATGATAAAAATGCCCAAAATACTTTCACTGCAACGATTTATATGCGAACATGCTTATCCACATTTGATGTAGAATCAACTGGTCGTCACCAAGAATGCATACGAGAAAGTTAATTGACCGGAATCATAAAACTTTTTTAATCATTCTAACTATTTCTGTTATTAATATAAATTTATCTTTATGATTCATCAAAATGTTGCAGATATCCTATAGATACATTGTACATTTGGTACTATTTCCAAAAACAATTTAGTCCACTCCTAGTTTTTAAAAGTTTTTATAGTTCTTTTGCTTTATTTATATAAACTCTTGTCTGATGATAGTTTACATTAAAGTTAAATTCTATTTAACAATAAATTGGCAATTAATAATCTTGTCTAATTTATCACTTAAGACAAAGAATTTAAAAAATATTTACCATCAAGGAAATAGAATTCTCTTATCTTTGAGAACAAATAAACATATATTTTTATAATACTTGTGTCAAAAATGCATAATATAGTTGATATTGTTAAAAACACAAGTAAAGGAATAAAACTTACTGTAATTTGTGTGTGAAAAAATATTAAAATTATTAATTTGAGAAAAATAATTATGAAAATTATGAATTAAACTAATGAATTATGAAAAATAATGAATAAAAAATTTTTTAATAAATTTTTTTATCATATTTTGTTTATTTAAATACATAATTAAGCAAAAATCTCTCTGGAGGGATTGGGTAAACCAGATAAATTCTTAAGTAATAGGATCAACCGTATGAGTTATTATTTATTATGAGATCTTAACTACCTTTAACTATTATGTTAAGTAAAAATATTCTTAATCTAACAGATGAAGACCTTGTTAAGGTATCGTTACATCCACAATGTCTTTTGATTTCATTAGGAGATTTCATTGATAGGCTGTCTGATGCTTCTCAAAAGTGGAAAACTCCTAAATCCACACTCCGACAAAAACCTATACTGACACCAGTAAAAAAAAAATTATTTTTAATAAAGGCTATGATATATATTTCAAATCCCCGAGTACAGCCATTTCAAAAAATACGTTGTAATCACTAGACCAGTGATTCCAAATTCTCGACATTGTATCAGAGCTCTTTGATTTTCTTTTTCTTTAAGAGACTGGCAATTAGCAACTTTCCTGAGGCTACTACCAATTTGCGAACATTCACATCATTTGCTAATAACTTATGATTAAAATTACGGAGAATAATATTAAAAATAATTCTGAAGTATGTTAAAGTTTTGAAAGAATAATATGTATCGTCAAAAAGTTTTCTTGCAAAATGTTTTTGAAAAATGTTTAAAATTATTTTATTAAAATGTTGCGATTAATTTATTCCTTCTTCACAAAGAAGCAAAAACGCGCGCATTCTCTTACTTTATAGAACCAACTAAATTCTGTTCTTATTTTCACTTGTTGCCAAGAAAATTATGATAATTTTAAATAAATAACATTGTTTACAATAAGATTTAAGTTTTCTAAAATTAAAATCTTCTTATTATAATCGAATTAAAAAATAACAGATATGCTTATTTTCAAAATGATTTATTCCTTGAATAGTTACTATGATATTTAGTATTAATTTTTTTTTATAAAAATTAATGTTCTTTACGATTGAAAAATAAATATCTATGATTCAAGTGAAATTTTGAATAAAATTGCTAATTTTTGTGAAATAAACAAAATTTATAAGTAATGATTTAGTGTAAAGAAATTTAAAAATATCATTTTTTTCAAAAATATATCTCTTTAAATGTTTTCGCAAATATTATCAAAGTGTTTAAATTTGTATGTGATTGTTTAATTTGTATATGATTGGTATATATTCATAATTGATATAGTATTTAAAAGTGTGTTTTCAGTTAATATTTCTTATGACTGAAATGTTCTTTAAAACATTTTCCTTAATTATTATTTCAGAGAAAATTTAAAACTCAATATATAAAGATAAAAAGTTTCTTAAATATAATTTAACAAATGCAGAAATGTACGTCAGTTTTTAAATTATTTGAAAAACTATAAAATATTTTATTTTCCAAGAATAAAAATTATGCAAGAATTTTAATATATTGTGCTGCCATCTATTAGAGAATATATGAACTTTAACTTTTTTAGGTTCACAAATTTATTTGAGTGAGATAAAATTATATATATAATTAATTATACATATAAGGCGTTTTGAAAATAGGGACAAACAACAGAAATAGTAATTTATTTTATATCATTTCTTAAGATACCACCGAATATTGTTCATTAATGAATTTACAGATTCACGTATTAATATTACATTGGACGATGTAGAAAAATTAAAATTCATTTAAATTTATTTATTTCAAAAAATGAATTTCAGAAAAAAAAATTAATATGTGGATTGTACTTACATATAGTAAAGAAATTTCATTTGATTGATTTAATCTAATCAATTTCTATCTTTATGTTTACATATTGTCATTTTGATTTAATTTAAAAGTAAGTGATTAATTTAATGATTTAATAAATCATTAAATTCGAAAGCAATGGGCAATAATTATTTTTGTAAACCAGATCAATTCCCCTACATTTTGTTCAAATTTTTCTACACGTTGTTTAATTATTTTTATGAAACTGTAATTAATTCTTTCAGTATATTAAAAATTTTCAAATTAATAAATAATTGTTGAAAAGGCATCAATAGTATAAACACAAAGATTTTTTATTAATTTTTTAATAAATATTTACCAGTAATATCTATATATTTAGAAATAAGTAAGACTTAAATAATCAGTGGTTGAATTCATTAGACATTTTTTAAATCATATTTATCAATTATTTCTGTCTCTTTTTGATGGTAAAGTTTTAATGTGTTTATACTGTTCAAGAAACAACTTTTTTAAGAAATTCTCCATTTTTAAAAATTTTTGCAATTTTTCGTTTTTATATTTTATGCTGTAAATATGTATTTAAATTTGTTGACTCATTTTGAAAATATTACCTTTGAATTTTTCTGAAAATAGAAATTATTAAATTGTTGAACTTGAAGGCCAAATTTGATACACAGAAGAATGTTAAATTATTTATTGCTGCTTTTTACTTCAGTCATTTTTAATATTAATTAATATTTTCTTTAAATCTTGAAAATTTTGTTAGTTGTATAATTATTTTGCACTTATTTAACTCAAACAATTTAATTCTTTTTTATACTTTTCAAAATTGCCCCGTTTTTTTGTCTGTAGAAATTGTATCTTGAGAGCAAAGTGCCACTTAAAGCATTGACCTCACCATTTGAATTTCATTCAAAATAATGACGTATTTGATAATAATAGTGGTTCTTAAATAATTGCTACATAAAATAGGATCAACACTAGTCATTAATTATGTATTTATGTAGAGGTATTTTTATTTTTCTCTTTAATCCTCATTGTGTATCAAATTTTTAAGAAAAATTGATGAAGCTATATTCTTTTCTATGAAAAATTTGACATATCTTATAAAGGAGAACATTATGGTTTTAAAAAATTAACAGTACTTACATTCTGATCTGTTTCGTGTATCAATAAATAGTTAAATCATTCATATTAAAATATCCACTGGTAGTTTTATAAAAAAAACATAAAATACAATTTTTTCTTATTCTAAATTCAATACAAAATACTATTGAGGAAAATGGGCTATAACTTAACCTTTATCTTTTATTCAAATGTCAAAAATATTCAAAAACTGCAAATATTAGCAAAAATATCAATAAGCATTGTTTCTACAAAAAACTATCTCTCAGAATTTTATATTATTTTCTTTATTCATACTGCCATCTAGAGTTTAAAGGTTTCATTAATCGAAATCACAATTTTTCACCTCTAAAAATTATTTGATTTGAATTATTTGATGTTATTTTATTTAGCATATTATTCTCATACTATGTACCTTCAAACCACATGAAAATTATGAATTAATTTTCAAATGTATAATATTAAACAATTCAGTTTAATCAATAAATATTCTTAAAAACATCAAAAACGTGTTTGACTCTGTTGTAAATAACATATGTTGCGTGAAAAAAATATACAGAACATTAACCGTTTGGTTAGAGATATTTAAAAATATATTATTAATTACATATTTATTTCTAAAGTAAAATTTAAAAATGAAAACTTTTGCAAAATGTATACAATTATTTTTGAATAAATGATAGTGTAATATATTTAATTTAGCATTACGTGCTTAATAATATTTAGAAAATTTATAAAAAGTTGATTTTAGCCTAAAAATTCAAGTTTGATATGTTTGCAGAATATTCCATTTTGAATTTGAATAAATTCAAGAACATTTTTGAATCAGAATATTACCCTGATTAATTTTCTTGTAGCATGTAAACATAGGAAATTAATTTTATTTCTTGCTATTTAAAAATTGATACTTTTGTGTTATTAGTGTCTATCTCATCATCAAACATTTTGCTGAAATGGTCAAGAGTTTCAAATAAAATCAACAATTTTCTTTGCGTTGTTTTATAAAAATAATTTTATAGGAATATAAGTCATGAATATGAAAATGTGGTACTTATGATGAAACACATTCAGTACAATTTTTAAGATATAAGTATTTATTTTCTAAGAAAGATAAAGTATTCGAAAAACCATGAATTGAAACTACTTCAATTTGAAGGAAATACCAAAATGGAGACGTAAAGATACAATACTCAGATGGAAAAATGATTACTGGAATTATGGAAATTTTCTTCTTCATTTTAATCACATTTCAAATACTTTGATTGTTATTTTAAGATAAAATGCAAATATTTTTTTTACAATAATACTTTCAGTACGCGCGATCAAGCCTCCCTTCAGTACAGGTAGTACCTTAATACGGGCTCGATCAATAATAATACCGAAGAATTTAGAATTATAATTGTAATAGACAGATAAGTCAAGCAAATATTATTACCGTATTTTGATTATGCATATTAATTTGGATATACGATTTCAGTAAATCTGCCATGAAGTTGGTTACATTAATTTAAACTGTGTAAACTTACTTTTAAAACAATATTTTATTTCAAATGTTAGTAATCCTTGCGTAAATCATTTAAAATTTCAATCAATATTCAAAATTTCACATTAACCTCGTGATAGTTTATATAAGATGCAGAGTTCATATTTCTTTTAATATCTATAATTAAGCTATTAATTTCTCTCATATAGATTAAAAAAAAAATAATTTTTTTATCATTGTAATATCAATATAATTTTTAGTAAAAAAATGCAGATTATTAATTTATAAATTATTGTTTCGCTTTAGCTCTCTCTATTCGAAAATTACTCATCAATTTCAGCAATAAAACCGATTTAGGGATTGCAATATTAAAATATATTTTACGTTCAATAGAAAGTGCAGATTATTATCGTATGAATAATACAAAGCTCCATTGAGAAATAAAAATAGTGTTTCTTTATTTTTACTTTTATGGTATTCTTTAAGTTATAAAGCTCAGAAATATTAACTTACTGTTTTATAAAATAAGGTGAATATTCTACTGAAATATTTTTAGAAACATGATTTTCCTCTGATTGAATATAAGCTCCCCTTATTAATTTAGAATTACATTTTGTGGAAAGTAAAAGTTAAAATTTTACTTACAAAATTATTTCTCTCTATTATTTTGCAAGATAGTATTATTTCTCTGTTCGTGGCGCCCTCTACTGACTTTAATTTTACCACTATTGACACTTATTATAAAGATTATTTTCTGAATGTATTAATTTACTATTTTTAACAATTTTATGGTAAATTATTTTTTCTGATTAAGCAATTGTTTAAATTTTATTTATTTTTTTTAATATATTGAAAACTATTTGACAAATGGAAAGATATAGTTTTTAAATACTACATAAATATATATAAATGGATAATAAATTTAATCAAAAAATAAAACTTTATCTCTTTTTTCTTTTCCAAATAATGTAAATCTTTAATGAATACGAAATATATTTTAAAGTTTAAACCAAAAAAATACTAAAACTAAAAGTAACTTTACTTATTGATGAAAATCATATAACATCACGAGCGCATATTTAATATTAAAATTAACAATGGTGGTTACATTTAAATTAAAATTATTGAAAAAAATAAATATATTTAAATACATTATGTTTATAGACAGAAAAAGAGTGTTAAGAATGCACTTTTACTCTTGTGCACGCTTCTTATAAATAAGAAAATATGATATAGTTATAAATATGTTTATAATGGAAAAATAGGTACTCTTAAAAATTTCAATTTTATTAAAAAGTTGTAGAATACATAAAATTATTTTTGTTGATTTTATAAAAGCATTATTTATTTTAACTTCAGATTGTCCGACAGAAATTTGTTTGATAAATTAACTTGGAAACATATTTAAATATTTGAAAGTAAGATTATTAACCCTTCTTTGCATAATGGTGGAAATTTCCATCATAACCTATAATGCCCAAAAATCATATAAAAGAACAAGTTCACTTTAAACTGATCGTGTTTGTATACCTTTTTAATATCCATTGCATAAAAAGAAACATAGCTCTTAAAAATAAACAAGTGTCATTATCAGTGAAACGAGCTTAAAGTTGTCTCATTCCGCTGTTTGTTGTAGTTGCAATAAACGTATGATTTCTTTTATAATTTTGTTTTATTATATTAGAGTTTCTATTGCTAAAACATTTAAAATGAGTGGAAGAAAGGTTAGTAACACTTGTTTCTGTTATTTTCTTCTATTATTTCTATTTAGTACTCAGCTAATGATCTAACTTTGGATGATGATGGAAATTTTTAGCATATTGTTTTTTGCTAAATTTATACTATAAATATATACTAAGATTTTTTTAACCATTTTTCCTTTAATTTTGAACATGAATTATATCAACTTGATTTATTTCACCAATAAAGAAAAAATCATGCAAAGAAGGGTTAAAGATAAAGTTACCTATATTGAGCATTTTAGTTTTATACTAACATATAGAGTGAACACAAGAAAATATTAAAATCGATGACCGATTGATAACACTGGTGAACCCATCTGATCAATTTTTACTTTTAAATAATCATTTTATGAATGTTTTTATAAATATGGTAAATTGGAAATTTTATTCATTTTTAATTAAAGTCTGTATTTAATTAGTAAAACTAGGAACAAATTTCTTTAAATATTTTTTTTAACAGATATTGATTTGATAGGTCTAGGTTTATGTTTTGTACACTGTTTTTTAAGATAATTTAATTGAAATTTCCCATATTATTGGATTTTGAATAATATAAATTTTTCATATATGAAGA
Source organism: Latrodectus geometricus (assembly GCA_026290005.1). NCBI lineage: Eukaryota > Metazoa > Arthropoda > Arachnida > Araneae > Theridiidae > Latrodectus > Latrodectus geometricus. The sequence continues at coordinate 15,561 of JAPDSC010067619.1, forward strand.
GGGAATTGAAGCTTTGAATTTTTGATTGTGGCCAGCAAGACAAGGCTCTTCGAAGCATAAATTACAGAATTTCATCTCATCCTCTGCTAAAATAGGGCTTACATCTCTGGATTTTGCATGTACGTCTGTCAAGGTGGGTGTTTTCCCAAACACTGGATTTTCTGTATCTTTCTGGATTTTTTTCCTTGACACAAATGAACACGACCCTGACACGACGAACTTGAAGAATCTTTTCTGACGTTTTACTTTGTGGATATGTGGTAACAAAATGCTTTACAGCAAACTAAGACTTTTGGTTGTCCATTACATGCTGTCAAAATAATAAAATAATGACAAATAATGATCAGATATGAGCAAATAATGATTATTTTGGAAATATTGAATTTTTGTAAAATATTTAGTGACGAATATAATTTTGATTGCAGAAAAGACCAAAATGAATTCTTCAAATATTGTGAAATCTTTTCTATTTCCTTAAGCCTCTTCATATGAATTTAAGGTGAATTTTCCTCTACATGGCTTGCAGGACAAAAATTTATTAAAAGTGATAAGAACCTGATAAGAGAATTTTTCATGAAATTAAAAATAGAATTGAATTTTATTAAGAAACCCGAAGAAGTAAACAAAAATCATGTTGAGCATATATTTCTATGAGACAAGGAAATTAAAAACGTGAAACATCACTTCAAAGTGACTATTTTATTTGAAAAAAACCATTAAATTGGGTTAAACCAATAAATTTTTTAAAAATTTTCTGCTAAAAGCAAAATTAAATATACATTCAAGAGTAATTTCTATTATTATTCATGTTTTAAATATTATTAATAAAAATTAAATGGATTTTCTTAATAATTTGAAACTTTTTCTTAATGTTATCTACAAAGAACAACCAACTAATAATTTGTAAGTTTAAAATTATTGACTGTTCTTTGTAAATACTCATAAAGAAAATATATAAATAATTTATAGAAAGTTTCTTAAAATTTTTAATAATATTTAAAATATGAATCATAAAAAAAACATTACAACTCTTGAAAGTAAATTTAATTTTGCTTTTAGCAGAAAGATTAAAAAAAATTGTATAAATTTCTTCATTTTTGAATATAAGGAAGACAAACAACAAAACAACAAATTCCAAATTATAGTAATTATTTGAAAATTAATTGTATTCTTTAGGAAATTTGTTTTTGGTTGAAGAAAAAGCCTTCCAAAAATTTTACAAAGTATATATATATATATATATATATATATATGAAGAACAGTAAATAATAACTATATCTGAAAAATTATATATAAGTAATATAATTATAAAACATAACAATTATATTCTTGGTAAACAAAATTAAAGAACAACATTTTAAATTGTATATTAAATTCAAATATTATTAAAAATATACATTATAGAAAAAGTTTTTCACATATAATGTAGTTTATTATTTTTTTACGTGTATTTTATCAAATTTTACTTCTATTTGATTAAATATTAATGCTAAAAGATTAATATGTGGATTCACATTTATAATTCCTATATATTTTTTTAAAAAAAATTCACAGGCAAAATTAACAATATAAAGAACAACTTACACAGTTTTGCGATAATAAAAATACACTACTATCATAAAATTGTATAAGATATTGCAAATACTTTGTTTTTGTGCTTTTGAAATTTAATTATGATTTGTTTGTTTTTCATTGGTCTTTGGTTCTTTGTTTTATTTATTTTCTTCATCTTCCTTTTTCTTTCTTTTTTTCTTCCTTACTTTTTTACTAGAATAGTGCAAGTAGTAATAAGAAATAACTGAAATAACTCATGTGCACAATTTAGGAGATATTTAAAGCAATAATGCTGACTTTTTTAAAACATGAATTACAAACATTAATAACAACTGAATATTATAATTGAAGGAGACATGCTAAAAAGCAATTATTTTTCTATCTAATCATCTCTTTGTCTGCTGTGAACCATTTGGCCATTGCATCTTTCATTTGTAACCATTTGATACTAAATATATATTTGATCTCTTAAAACATTTAACAATAAAACGATTATGACATAATGTTGAAACTTGAAGGTCTCACAGATGGGTAAGAAAACAAGAAAATTCAATTTAAAAGCAGATATTCTCTAGAAACTTTAAAAGCAATGAAATTTTTAAATTTAATAATAAATTATTGATTAAAATATTAAAAATTACTGAAATAGAATAATCTATTACATTGAAAAACGATGGAGACATTAAGACATATCTGATAAATAACCACTTTGTTAAAATAATAGGTAGGTAATATTTACCCCATATTTTAATGTAAATTTAATAACCGTTACTTAATAATAGTACATAATAAATGTAAAGGTCATGATAACTGTGTTAGGCGATCATAAAGTTCAACAATTACATTTTCGCAAATTATGTAATTTTTCTGCGACTCATAATGTAAAATTGGTGGTATGAAATTTCTTACCCGTTTTAAGGATAGGGGCGTTTTCTTATTTATAAAGAGAATTCATAATTATTCAATTTTAAAGCTAACATTTGTTTTTAATAAATTAATCAGGCTGAGTGATATATTTTAATATAGAAAGTCTATGAAATACCTAACAAATTTTGTTGTTTAAAAAGTTACTAAATAACGACGACATAAGCAAACTTATAATATTTGTTCATTTAATAATTCGTAAATTAATGTTTTCATCAACGATTTTCTTTATCCATTTGGATATTTCTTTTGTTAATCTTCTCCTTGCGTGTTATTTATAGTAGGTAGTTTTTTTATATTAATAATCTGTTGCCATCTGCTTATTTAATATATGTTTTTCTTTTTTTGTTTTCGGCAACAATTCGAACCCAATATAATGCTTATTTTGATTTGTTTGCCGTTTCATTCAACACGATATCGAATCCCAATGTACATCATTCCGTTGGGTTTCTTTCATTTGTAGTTGTTTGAATGCCATTTCACAGAAGATGGATTAGATGATGTGACCTCATTCCGTGGCTAGTCCGATTGCATGTCACACCGGTGGACTTCTACCCTGGGGAATTTATAAAGTGTATCATTTGCACGAGGGGTCTATCGAATATTGATGATTTAAAGGCAGGATTAATATCTCAATAGATATAATAATGACGAATTGTTTGTCTGCTAGTAGAAGGAAATTGTCTATGTATGATAAGGTAATG
>JAPDSC010067622.1:0-11984 GCA_026290005.1 Latrodectus geometricus
TTTTAGTGGTTTCTAACGAAATTTATAGTATAATTATTTCATTCTGACATACATGATAAGTAATGTAGCTTATTTAAAATAAAAAAATCTTTAAGTAAAATTATGAATATTTATAAGCTTTAAATAATTGTCACTGTTTTAAAGATAAAAAAAACAAGAGCCCAAACTTAGATGAATTAGAAGACTACGTATACTAGAACCTTAGAATTCCGAACACCGGAGATTACAGATAAATCAGACAGAAGTGAAGGCGAAGAATTAGATTTTATAAAAAGGAGAAACTGCTACTATTCAAAAACTAAGATTTTAATAACAGATATACTTTTAGCAATCTTTTGAATACAATATATAATAAAGCTCTGTACTTTATTACGTAGAACTGAATTCGGAAATCTTTCTTTGGCGTTACGAACTGATTCGGTTTGACGATGCAATGTTGCACCAATGACGCATGAACGTTACATCACCAGGAGTTATTCAGTTTCTACTCAATTTAGCAAAATTAATTTTCAAATGCTTGAACTGCATTGGTATGTGAAACAATTTCCGTTGACGAGTCCTCATTTACTTCATCTTTTTAGTCTTCCTCTAACCATTGAAGTAATCTAACTGCCACAGAGTAGTTTTTGGTTATCATTTTCATCGATTCTAATCCAATTTTTAGGATCATTTTCTTCAGCTTTCGCGCACAGAAATAAGTTGAACGAGTTCCAGTAAATGTTCATTTCAAGTTTGAACGGTATCAACTGCTATTTTTTTTCGAAGCCTAGGACAAGGCCAAAGTTACAGTCATTTTTTAATTAAAGAGTCTTGCATTTCTATTATTCTTCAACTATCCAGTAAATCACATCCTTAATAGTTAACTTTTTTTTTTTAAATTTTCTTTGATGGATATGTCCTTATTTCCTATCAAAGCTTCCAACATTTTAAAATGGTAATATTGAATATTTTGTAATGCTCATTCGTCCATAGATTGAAAAGTAAGATCACATTCGGCGGCAGAAAAATAGCTTTGATGTCATCTTCTGTTTGTCCAGTTATTAAGCTCGGGATGAGAAAGTAAAAAACCAAACATATTAAATTTATTACATGGAATACAGATCAAATCGGCAGTTAACAGTTTGCCCTACCGATTTCGATTTTGCACAACATTTATAAGCAATTATAGTTAATAATAATTCAAGTAATCCTTGTTGCCATAAAATATTATAAATAAAATTAAGGTCTAAATTAATGGAGAATGTGTGGCTGCTTGCTGGTTCACCATATCATCTTTTACTGAAATTGTGTCTGAGGGATAAGACGATAAGTGTCAATTAATAACAAGGATTTGTTAAGCAAGAAATTTGCTTCAATGAATTTTGAAGCTAAAGGAACGGAATGCGTTTCAAACCATGCGTGAAATAAAACATTCATTTAAAACTTTTTTCATTTTGTAGTAAACTAGAAAGTTTCCTTATTCATGTTCTTCAAGACACATGGCCTTGTAAACTTGCCAATCACTATTAGTAATAATTTATTACTTTCCGCAGATTGCCTCAAGCCATGATTGTCAGACATTCCTTACTTATTTAGAATCCTGGTGTAGATGATTCTTTGAATATTAAACTATAGAAAACGAGTGCTTTAATATTGTATCCAGATTCATCACTTGTAAAATTACTAGAGAAAGTTGTTTTCTGTCAAAATCAACCTCTAAAACTAGAGTTAATATTCTTCTGCTCAGTATTTGCTTATAAATTTCACCAGTAACTGTCAACTGTTGAACTCCATGTTTCTTCTTCCAGCGATCTAATCATACATTGCTGACTGTAGATGCAGAACAGCCCTTCGTGGCCTTGTTTATCTTTAAAACTTTTTTTTTTGAAAAGGGTCGATGATAGAAGTATCTTTTTTATTGTTTCTGTATAAATGTAAGTAGCTTCGTCGAGTTTGTAATGAACAGAAACTGTTGAATTTTGGAGTTGTTCAGTTATTTTATTATTCATCATAGCACAGAAAAACGTTCAATTTGATCCCGATTTTTCAACTACTCACTAACTTACCAACATCAAATTAAACAGATAACTTTGTAGTACTTTCTTCTTTGTCAATATATTTGAGCACTTGAAGTTTGTGTTTAACTGTAGAAAAACTATGTTTATGCTTTGCTGGTATTTTGCAACACAATTAAATCTGCTATAAAGAATTAATAAAAGTTTACAACAGAAGGAACAGTTCGAGATTGAGTAACTTATACACTACATGCTCCTGATGAAAATCGAAGCAGGCACTGGTTTGCTAAAAGAAACCGAAATTTAGAACAGGATTTCCTCTCCCACTTATTTCAGATTTCTGAAGTTCCAGTGTACTAATGCAAGACTTTTTTAATTTGTAATATTGTAGGAATTTTAAGATACACATATTTTCTTGTATTTTTTTAAATTAAAATTTCATATTTATTGTTTGAAAAATATAATTTGGTTCTAATTTTCTTATAAAATTTTTTAAGATTAATTAAGTTTTTCAAAATATTTTATTTTTTGCAGCTATTTGATAAAGAATAAAAAATTTAAATTTAAATTGGTTTTCAAGAAAAATTTGGAAATAAAAAAACTAAATAATATCTCGTTATTTTATAAAATAATTTAAGAGAATCTAGATTAAAATGAATAATGTTTCTAATCATCAAGACCTTAATTTTTTATACTTATTAAAATTATTAATAAATTATTAAAATGTATTCAAACATAATGAACAAGAGCTTATTGAAGTAATACTTATCAAACAAGTGTTGTTCATTTGATGGTAATAATAGTCCTTTTCTTCATTTCTAGTGTCTCAGAATGACATAGTTGTATTTTAATTTTATTGGTTTAATATTTTTGCTTTGAATTTATGAAAATTAGTGAAAAATGCTTGGCTATGTTATTTGAGTATCTTAAAACCATTCCATAAAACATTTCTTGCTCTTATAAAAGTATCAACATTTCATTTTAGTTAGAAAAAGACGTTTAAGAGATAGGAAAAACATTATTTATATTCTATTTCAAATGAGTATATAAAACTGTTGTGAAGAAAGTATTTCATATTTAGGAAAATATATTAACATTTATGTCTACGCTCATAAAATAGGACATCCAGAAACAAATAGAAAATATTCTTGGACTTGGAAGAGTGCACCACCATACTTCAAGTATCAGAATACTTTTAATTACTTCAATATAGCAAATACAGTTATTTTCTAACAACCATGTCGAAGATACTGGGAAAGAGTCTTCAAAATTTAGAAGTAAAGAACAGCTTGCAACCCCAGATATATCATTTCATTTGAAGTATTGCAACCACAACTTATCATACAGTAAGCTGAGGAGCATCGTGAAAAAAAACCGAATCTTTTGGTTAAGTTGGGATTCTAACTCGTCATTACAATGTTGAAAATGACGCCCTAACCAATCAAGGTGTAACCTGAATATCAAAATTTTACAAATAATTTATATATATGAATGTATTTAGGGCTTCAATAAGCTATAGTTTCATTGGAAAACATTAAAACAAGAGAGAATGCATGCAAAAGCTTATTAAATACCAATAATTACACTTTCATTAATGTGAATACATTCTAATAACAAATGAAAATTTATTCATGTTATGAGATTTTATTACCATTATTTTTCAGTGAAAGTTCCAAGTGTTTTTTTTTATTATTATTATTTTTTAATTTTATTTTATTCGAAAAAAGCATGAAATTGCTTGTATCTGGAGCTTATCAAATATAAAGCCTTTGGAATAAAACATTCACGTTTTTCCATTTTAAAGTTAAATGGTCGAGAGAATTAGCCTACTTAGGAAACCAGAGGTCTTATTTTTTAAAATTCGAGAGAAATAGTTCTTAAATTCCCTTTTAGGGAATTTTCCAAGGTAAGGGCAATGAATAATATAAAATTAGTTTAAGTTTAAAACCATTAGCTTACCACTCCATTTTTTATTAATAGCGAGCATATTCTTCAAATGTCGTTTTTGCAAGCTATTTGTGTCTTTTCAAAAATATATTTATCATATAATGTCATTTTCTTCTGAAGTTTAATTAAATATAATTGCAAATGAGTTTTTAATTATTTTCTAAAATTTTACATTTTGCTCTAAATAATAAAAATTAACAATGTTGTTATAAGTATGACAAAAATTATCTGTGTTTTCTAAGGTCCACCACACCACATAAAGTAAACAAACAATTTGAATGTTGATTATGAGAAAGGGAAAACTAGTGCTCAAAAACTGAGAAGTATTATACCAAGACCCCTCTTTCTTGGCTGTGAAATAAACTAAAAAAGAATATTATCGAATTTCGTATTAAGTAATTTTATTATTCAATTATAACTATTTTATAATTACTTCTATTTATCCTAACGGCTAGCTTGAAACTTTATTCGGATTTGTATTTTATTTATTTGAATATTGTAACTTAAGTATTATAGTATATTATGAGTAGTGTATATTTATTAAAATGCTTCATCGTTTGATCACTTTACATCATCAGTTGGTAAAACTATATATCAGGTTGGCCCTTGGCGAAATTGCGATTTTTTTTTTTTGATGCTATTCCTGTTTACGATGGTTACAGTGCTAACAGGTATGGTGAGTAAAATATAATGAAATTGCATTGAAAACAGGTGAAAATGCGCTTTAGGTCCCCTACTCTGCCAACTTGGCGAAAGTGTGCTGTGGGTCCCGTACTTGGCGCGTTTTCAAAAAAGCTGTTGCCATGGCGATAATGGAATACGATGTTTAACGATTTTCAAGAGCAATTAGCAACCAATGAAAATGACCGATTTTTCAAACTGAAACTAATTAACGACCAATGAAAATGCTAAAAGAAGAAAACCAATTAATGAGCATTCCGGAGGTTGCCATAAAGAGCTAATTAGGGATAAAAACGTCCGGTTTACCACACTTGGTGCATTTATCGCCAAGTTGGCAGAGTAGGGGACCTAAAGCGCAGATTAACGTTGAAGACAATATAAGTAAACATAATAAACCAAATAAAATGCATTTTGAATCAAAACAAAAATTAAAGGAGTAAGCACAGAAAGAAAGGAAAAAAATATGGCTTACTTTATTATGCTTCATTATCCGCACTTTCAAGAAAACAAAATTATTTAATACACAGTAGTTAAATATTCATTAAATTTATCTTGCAAAGAATCTGTTGTATACATCTATCGCCACATAAGTTCAGCAAAATATGATTAAAAAATGGATTGGCGATGACATTTTTTTCTAAAATCTCTTTTAATTACTAACCACATACCTTCAATATTGTTAGTATGTGCCCCGGTTTCTGGATTTTTAAAAGTCTCGGAGTGGTTAAGAGAGTTGTACGTAACCGATATCCGAAAGACAGTCGTACGACTTCCAGACTCAGAGATAATTGTTGTTCCTGGTAAGATCTTTCGCACAAACTGGGCATTTATATCCATTACTAATTAAACCTTTATTCATACACCAGTCAATCTGTTTTTTCCCCCATTGTTACTCAAATCGCACAGAAACTTAAGATTTATTTTCTTACCGAAAGATCCTATAAATTCCCATAAATATTCAAAAATAAGTCAACGTCAGTTGGATTTTCAAAATTCTTAAAATCGTAAACCAAATTACGTTAAACATTAAAAAATAACCCAACGTGCATTAATTGCATGTTGCATTGTGCAACGTGCGTTGGATTTTTAAGCTTCAAAAAATGATTCACCAATCAGAGCCTTGACTGGATCTAAACCAATCAGAACACAATTCAGTTTTGTCCATCTTGGCAATCAATCACAATACAACTTGACGAGAATCAAAGGGGCACCTTAATGTATAGTCTAATCCATCAGTTTCTATTCTTATTCTATGGATATAGATTGCTGAGACTCAATCATTTCTTCATAAGATTTTCAAGCTTAATTGCAGTTTAGGAGACCCCAGAAACATGTTTATTTTTACTATATATTTGTTTTAGTTTCCTATTGTGTTATTTTTATGAATGTTTATTGTTGCAAAAAGAGGAATGGGACACTCTAAATTGCCATGATATTGATTATTATATTTTTGTTACATGACATTGATTATTATTGTTTGTTTCATTTTATTATGTCTTATGAAATGAGTATAAAACTTAGTAAGATTCACTGCTTGGTCATAGAGAAAATAAATGGTAACAAACATGTTATTTAAAAGTATGTTAATAAGTGAAATTTTTTCATTTAAATATTAGATACGAGATGACATATTTGAAGTTCATACATGAGGATGCACAGTGGGTTTATGAAGTTTGGTCAGCTACTTTTATCAAAATATATTACATAAATTATATTTTATTATCTTAAATATATTTTCTTCTAAAGAAAGAAAGGTACTGTGAATATAATAAAAACTACAAATTACAAAAATACTTATAGTTTTTAAAAATGTATGTGATGCATTTGTGCTCACTTAATTACATATGTTTTTATCACACCTAGCACAATGTATTGAAGCTTTTTGACTTTTTTACTATGGCATATATCAAATTTTCAATAGGCAAGTCTTTTTAATTGTTGGTAGCTCAGTTGTTTGAATCTTTTATTAGTTGTTCTATTAAATTTTTAATGAAGTGATTAATAATTCTAAATATATTTATCATGAGTTCCAAAACAAATACTTTCCAAATTTTTCATTAACTTTTTCACAAAATTAAGATTTTAGATTGCTGGAAAATATCAAAAAATCTGTTCCATTTGTAGTCAACTAATTTTTCATTTTTACATGTAACAATTTGTGAAATCCTTCAAAGCATAAAAGACCAATCAAAGCTTTAATTTGTTATCAAAGCCTCGTTGATATCAAAGTTTCTGAAAATTTTAAGCTATAATCTCCACATTTGTTTTTGCAATTTGCACTAATCATTAGAATGCTCTCATCAATCCAGTAGCCACAAATCAACTATCAAGCAACTATTTTTTATGTTATCAATATTTTTGATAATTTTAGAATAATATTAAGAGAAGAAATTCTGATTTGTCAAATGGTTTTATCCCACTTTATTTTGTGCCATCTTTGGCAAGTAGAAATTTTTAATCAAAACGTCTTCAATTTCAGTCAAAACATTTCGTTTATAGGTAGTATGGCACTATAATACCATAATTACAATCTCCATTCCCTTAGTTATTGTCTCATAAATGTATAAATATGAACCAATAAACCACTTTTATAATTTTCAATTAAATATAATATTACTTATATCACCAGCCTGATATAATTCTTTAAAGGGTATCTAGTTATTTTCAGTGTGATAATGTTGGTGTATATGTATATAGTCTGCAAATTTGTTCATACCAACAAATATTTATATTTTAATTTGTCATCTGTTATTTTTGATAATTTGTGGAATTCTTAATTAATGTTGCACATTGCCTCTTTCTTCTCATATTCATGCTTGTCCCTTTTGGACCTTGCGCCATAAAACCCAAACAAACAAACAAACAAACTTCTCATATTCATATTTGTGTAATAACTATTTATGTAATTAAAAATTAAAACTATTCACATTAACTAACTAAATTAAATTTATAAGAATTATTTTGTATTTTGTAAATTTATCTTAATAAATTCTTAGTTCCTGGAAAGTTGAGAAATGTTTCAAAATTCTGTATAAAACAATACATGCACAGATATTCAGAGTGTTATAGGCAAATTTTTTCAAGACATGGGAATAAGTGTTTTGTTGAAATTTTGAACGAAAAATACACTTATAATCAAAGTGGAGAAAAATAAAAAACTTATTTAAGCATAATTTTGATCATAGTATAATAGTTTTTATTTGCTAACTGATAACAAATTTTAAAGTCGATTTAGTGAGAGAATTAAAACAGTTCCCATCCTGCTCATTAATCATTTAGAATTACAAGTCACATGATTTATTTATAGAAAATATTTAGATATGAAATTACTTTGTATGATATTAAAAATAATCACTGATTTATGAGAGCCACAAACTATGTTTAAGAAATAAAATATTTTCTAATTTTTAACTTTATAATGTTTTTCTGCATTAAACCATAGTAAAATTTTGATTATCTATTCATTTGTTTATAAATTAAAATTGCTTATAAAAAAAAGTTCATATTTAAAAATTTTTAATTTTTCTCAGCTGAGAAAGATTCAAATAAAGTGTTTTACATAATAAATTATAAAAAAAATTTTACTTTGGATTTTAAATTTTTTTATGCTTTTCTAAGTTTAAATGTTACATATGAAGATTACATTTTATAGTTTTAAAATTAATGTTATTGCATATTGAATGTGTTTGTTTACTAAAATTCTAAGTATAATTCATTTTTGTTCATTCCTATAGGAATTAATTTATCATTAAAATGTATAATCCTTCTCGTGGTGGAGTACGTGGAGGAGCAGATCAATTTACTTGGGAAAGTGTAAAAAGTGATAAACACAGAGAAAATTATTTAGGTAACAAGCGATTTTTTTTTTTTTTTTTTTTTTTTTATGATCTTTTGGTATAAAAGAAATTTTATATTTTTAGTTCTTATTTGCATTTTTTTTTTTAATGTTATTCCATTTTTTGTAATTATGTTTGAAAAAGTGAAAGATATCTTTACATCATTTAATTTTATAAATATGTGTAAATTTGTTTAAATAATTTAAAAACATAGATTTTATATAAAAATTGTCCTTTATATATTGCAAATGGCTAAATATTCTCAATTTGATTACAATATTGTTTAAAATTGATAGCTTTACTTTTGTATGTATTTATGAAGATAATTTTTGTCTGTTAACCATACATACGCACTTGTTGCATTAAATAAAATTTAAAAGAAATGAAATTAATTCAGTAACAATTTATTAAATTAAGTTTAATATTGAATAATAAGTTTAATAAAAATAAATCTTTCAGTTATATAATATTTTCTATTATATATTAATTTTCCACCATTTCATTTTCTTTCTTTCTTTTTTTTCCAAAATGAGTTTATTTTTCCTTTTTAAAGGTAACTTTCTGAAATATTTAAAACTTGTAATCTGCTACAATTTTAAAATTAATTTGTTGAATATTTTTTAAAAATTATTTTCTTTGAATTGTTCACAAAAAACATATGATTATATCATAATGAAAAATTGTCTGCTGTTTTAAATATTTCAATACATTGAAATATGGATTAAGATTTATTAAACCATATTTTAATGTGTTGAAGAAAATTTAGAAAGTTATTTTTAAATTAATTATCAAAAAAAATTTTCATTAGTAATGAAAAAAAAAAAAAAATAGGATTATCATTAAACTTTTTATTTTACATAAAAATTATTATTGAATTAGAGTTTCAAAGAATGAATTAAGAGCAAAATTATAAATTATCTTTATTTTACATGATTTTCAATTTCTGTTAAATTTATTCACTTTTTAAATTAAATTCACAATCTTTGTAATGATTCTACTTAAGTTTAATCATTTAGAAATTAGTTATAAATTGTGATTTTTTAAAGAATCATATTTGACCTTTATGAAGACAAATATTTAAATCCATTTAAGATGTCCACTCTTATTTATGAAAAGGAAATTTCATAAGTTCATTTTAAGAAATGCATAACTTTTTTTTAAAAAAATTATTGTGATCGTTTTTAATTTAGAAAGATATTTTTAAATTGATACATGATTAAAAAAATTAAAAAGTATGTTTTTATAAAATTTATTTTTTATTTATCTATTTTTTTCGTGTTAGAACTGCAAAATTCAATGGTATTTGAAATAGCAATTTTTCAAAAAACAGATAGTATAATTCCCTCTATAGATTGATTTTTTCATTATTTTTAAGGCAAAATTAATTTTGGAGACCAAGTTAATATTTCATATGAATTAATGTTTTAATTTTACATGGAAACAGGTTTGATTTCACATGGTTTCTACATCCTTAACAATTTTAATGAATATTACCAGTGATACATTAAAATTCCTTTTGTTTTTGCAGTTGAAAAGGAATATTATTGATTTTCATTATCCTCTAATGTGATTATTTTTGTCATTTTTAAAAACTTTAAATCTAATGTATTCTTTTAATATTTATTTAATGAGCAACTTATTTGTGGAGATAATGCATCAAAGAAATTTTCTACAAAATTTTCAATTGTTTTAAAACCAGCTATTTTAATCAATTTTGAAAATATTTTCAAATTTTAATTGAAAATTAGAATGTATAGTGCAAAATTTTTGGAAATATTAATATTCTATGTTTAAAAATACATCTTAATTTAAAAAAAAAATATTTATTAATTTTGTTGAACATGATACTTTGATATTCAATGAAATTAATATAATAATTTGGTGTAATAGCTCTGGCTTTAAAATCAAGAAATAGATTCAGGATTTAATTTAATCAAGTTATTGTTTGCCAATTTATAAATATAAATGCTTTTTCCAGTTAAAGCATGATTAGGTATCCAAATTAGTAAAAAGATATTTTTACTAATTTGGATAACTTACAGTTACAGAATATTAAGTTTGTGGGTTGATCTTTATCCTGCAGAATTGTTTTGTTGATTGATACTTTATTGACAGACATAGTAGGCTAAGTGAGATTAAAATAACATTTCCTTGGCTAAAATAAAAAAAATGCACTTAATTAAGGTAAAAAGGAAAAACAAATTTGTGCATATTAGAAAAACAAAGTGTTTCCTTGATAAAAGGTGGTTTTAGTAGGAGTCTGGTTTCTCCAGATGGCTTATAAACCTGAACACTTTTGATGCATTGAATCAATCAGGCAATTAATGATGAGCTGGGATATTCTGTCCCACTCCTAAAGAAAAACCCTTTCCAGTTCTTGAAAAATTGGGGGGGGGGCTGTAATTGATATCCGGCAACCTGTGTTCTCAGAATGTTCCAAACGTACTCTATTGATTTCGTATCCAGAAAATATGTTGTTCATTCCATTCACATAATTCCTTCCTTCACCTTTTGAATCATTCACCAACTGAACATGATATGGCCTGCAATTGTTGTCCATTAACATAAAATCCTCTTCAATTACTTCAGCAATAGCTATAAGGATCTCATCCTTATATCAGACTGGTCAGAGCAAAATTTTGAATGATATGGATTTGTGCATGAATGCAGAATTGTCTCTGGTGCCATATTTTCTCCAGATGAAAATATGCCCATTATTAAGGTGAAGAGAAAAACTGGACTTGTCAGAGAAAAGAATTTTGTCCCATTTATTTCCCCTTCAGTTCATATGCTCTGTTGCTCATTCCATGTATGCATGATAGTGTCTTGTGATAAAATAAAATGCTATTGGTCAGTAATTATGCAGCCCGACAGTGTGAAGATGGTTTCTAATAGTTTATTGAAACTGTGGTATTATTAGCAAGCAAAGGTGTTGAAGAAGAAGGGCATTTAAATTTTGGTGTCTCCAAACTGTTAACATTATGTAATAGTTCTCATTAGTTGTTGTATGTCTACCCTTGCCCTGTTCTTCAGTCAGCATTTCCAGTCTCCAAAAAACAATTTCAGATCCTGAAAATCACACTTTATGGAATTCCAATTTCTCTAGTTTCTTCAGGTTGTGTTTGGCCTCATTCTAACTGGTCTACAATTTTCCAACCTTCTGGTTGGTTAGTTGGTTGGATTTTGTAGCGCAAGGTCAAAAAAGGACAAGCTGCAGCCTCCAAGCCTCTGATTTAGTTAAATGACTTCATTGTGGTATCATATTCATTGAAACAATGTACTTACTAATGTTGATCATTCTTATCCATTTTATTTGACATTCAGTTGAAAGCCCACTTCCACTATAGCTTCATCCTCATTGTCAGACATAAAATTTGCATGCTATGAAGTATGAAAACGAGAAAAAATTGCATTTATGACTTTTCCATTTTATGAAAAAAAAAATCCATCATCTTATGTGGATTCAAATTTTTTTAATTGTTTTTTGCATTATTTAACTTCAGTGTCACAATTAAAGAGCAATTTG
>JAPDSC010067623.1:0-15232 GCA_026290005.1 Latrodectus geometricus
GGGGGGAGGGAATTTAAAGCTAATTTCTTAAATACTAAAAAAGAAGATATTTTTTTAAGAAAATATGTATTAAAGAAATTGTAAAGTTTATTATAGACACTACTTTAACGCTAGTAATAATATAAATATAATTATGTGACAATAAATTATATATATATAACTTATTTCTCTATTAATCTTAGTCTGAATTTTCTATCATTTTATGCTTGACATTTTATAAATTTTTTGCTTTGTAATTTTTTTTATATTTATCTGTTTACATTGCGGTAAAAAAATGAATAATTAACAAAGATTTGAAGTATATCATTTAATGCATACTGAATCAGTGAGTCTTGAGGAATATTACAAAGATTAAAATTTGAAAAATCCGAACTTAATTCTGTAAATATCATGATGAAAATTAATCAATGCATGAAATATAAAAATATTAATCGAAACTAATTCTGAATCAACTAAGTTAATTATTCAATATTGCTACTAAAAATTCTGTTCACATCTAAATATCGATAAAAAAGATTAAGTTATGAAATAAATCAATTTATGAATCGAATCTTAACTCAATAAAAAATTTTAGTAACAAAAACTATTAATCCGAAAACACTTTTTCGTTTTTGGAGCAAAATATCATGTAAATTTTGCTTAAAAATGGTTCTTTCTACAAGATCTCAGAATTTTATATAACAATATATTCCTTTATTATATCATGAGTTAGGGAATTTATTACGCAAAATTAATCTCATCTGAACTAAAACTATAAAATAAACTATATTCTCTCTAATTATATTCGTAACTAATAAGTTCTCACTTAGTAATTTTGGTGTCAAATTTGATTTATTCTTATAGGTGTTTTTGAAATTTGAATTTTAGAATACAGCCTTTTTATGTTTCATCCATTTTTTCTATAAGAATTTTGATAAAATAATGTAGTTTCTTTCAAGTGATTTTCCTATTCGAACAAAACATTTATGTATACGTCATTTGAGTTATGTCTATAATATACAATGAAAAATTCCAATGAATCTTTGTCTAATATCTAATAAATCTTTGTTGAAAAATCCCGCTCTCACTTCGTGCTATCAAAATCTATATTTTTTCAATGTAAATTCAGGATAGCTACAGGTTTCTTTCTGCATAAGAATATAAAAAACTCCACTTCATGAGCATGAAATGTAATCTAAATTTACTATCTCCTGTTTCGAATGATTGTTTTAAATAGAATAAAATGTTCAAAGAAATTAATATTAAATTGTTTACTTTATTTAAGTAACTCCTCTCAGAAATTTAAGACTATAATCTCAAGTGGTGGTGAAAACACACAAATTAAAACCCGTTGAACTTCTTTTATATCGTTTTTTTAAAAAGTAACTTATTAATGTTTAATATAATGCATGTGTATGTTTTACTTAATACGATTTCATTAAATTACATGATTTATAGAGCCAAATTACGAGATATCACATTTCTTTCTAAAGAAATAAAAAGAAAATAGTAATAAATAAAAAGTTAAGGAAACTAACTTAAACTAAATTTCCATAAATTTTAGTTAATAATAATAAATAAATAAAGGAAATGGGATAAATTTTAAACTGCAATAGCTGGCTGTTAAAAATATGGCTGCCGATTTCTTATAAGTGAATGGTTTATTATTTAAAAGCGAGTAATTATTCTTACGGCGATACGAAACATTTAAATTACTATAATTTTGACTAACTTTTAAATAAATAAATTCTCAATAAAATTTAAAATCAATTAAATTAAGCAAACAATTTGCTATGTTTGGTTCTATAGAATTACACTGTGAAAAAACTTTATTGCTTAAATAGAATAATTTTGTAGAGCTATTTATCGATGATATAAAGGATCTATTTTGATAAATTATATAAAATATATATGTAACTTAACATAAAGAATGAATAATTCTCGCGTTTAATATTTAGTCTTCCCTTATCACAACTTATAATGAATATCTAACAGTTTTAGAGACCCTTATTCTGTCTACGTTTAAACTTTGTTACATTTTGACAATTGTCAAAATGTAACAAAGTTTTCAAAATCAATATAGTGGGCATGCTAGAAAGGAGATTAACAATAGTAAATTATTTAACAAATTTTAAAATATGTCTCAAAATTAGTAGGTCTAATTTGATATAAATTATGACAAAACAAATTTATAGTTATATTTAAATCAATTTATAGTTATTATTTAATTTTACAATGATATGAAGAAATTTGCATTATAGTAAGGAAAGTTACTAAATATTAACTTCAGTGCTTATGGTTGCTTTCAAATTAACAAACTATATGTGTTTCAATGATGAGTCACAGCTTGACATTTAAATTCAAACTGAGAGGAAGAGATTAATGTGTGGTTTGTTTTTTCTCTATGCCACTTTTCACACTGAATTAATTCGTCCAAAACAAGCTTAGTTTAAAGCGAATTTCGTTTATTGCAAACATCTATGCCCTAAAGAAGAATAGAACCGTTGAATTGTTGAACTGAGAGAAAATCATTCAATTACTAGTTCAATAAATTTAAGGTGTAATTTTAGCAAAGATTTATTTTTCATAAAAAATAAAGAATTATCATTTAAAATTTTCATGAAACAATAAATAATGTAAGTTTATGATTCAAAATTTTGTTTATGAAACTGTGATTCAAACAGCTTTGTGCCTGCATGAAAATCTATAAGATAACTGTGAAAATAATATATATTATTGTTTTTTGCGCATTTGTTTGGGCTTCCGGTTTAAAACTGATCCTGAATTTAATGGTAATGATTGAGTAATAAAGTTTCATTTATCTTCAATTAATCTGGGTCGTGGTAATCTGGTGTAGAAAGATGTTCTCTTGTTAAGAAGGTAAGGGATTGCGAATACCATAGTTGAAGACGATCGTGCAGAAAAACTCTTTATATATTAATCTTTCTTATGGTCATAAGTTGCACACAAATGTCGACCTAGTCACTTGATTTTGGTTTGACTTGGTTGGATATGAAATGGCTTTAATCGGCAGAAAACACCTAGAAAAAGAGAGAAGTACTGTAATAGCCGAATATTTAATTAATCACCAATAAAAAATTTGTTATTGTTCCATGGTTATGTTGTTACATTTAATTATTTTCTCATACAAAATTTTTTTTAAAAAAATCACAAAATCAAAAATATTAAATTTATTGGTTTTATATTTTTTGAATGAGCCGCCCAACCCCTCTAGTGGTTATCGTAACTGACTACGGATGGGGAGACCTGGGTTCGAATCCCGGCTCGGGCATGGATGTACTTTCTCTTTCTCTCTGTTTCTTGTCCTTTCCTCAGATGATAAATGAATGTGCCCCGCCCTATAAACGGGTTTGTGGTGGTGTGGCGTGGTCGATACTACTCGTACCTCCGTGACTTCACAGATGCCTACCGGGTAACGATAAATTGAGTAGCAGTTTCCAGCCTTGTTGCGGCAAATGGGCTAATGTTACTTACTTGCTCAAGGGTGCCTGCCATTAGAAATTAAAAAAAAAAAAAAAAAAATTGAATAAAGAACAGGCGGAAGAAAATTTCAAACAATGATATTCGCTGTACGGCTTATTCTTTCCTGACTACCGAATAAAGTGGTGATTTGTATGCACCCAGTTTCATTTATTTAAATGAATATAAATAAATAAAATACTTTCCACAAACGAATGGCAATTCGTACGTTTATATGAATAATGGACTAGCTACAACAAATACTTTATAAATGCTGAATACTTACAAAACTATTAGGGAAAATCTGTTTATGTAAAATTATTACTGACTATTGGTCTCTTGTATAAAACTTTTGGTAAAAATAGTGATTTGGGAAAGTAACACGATATTTACTAAGATTAATTATTTTATTCAAAACGCTGTTTAGCACTAGAAAATTAAAATCACTTATAGAACAGCTATAATTAAATCGAGTTTAGTACCAAGAGCTTAAAAATTCCTTTTAATTATGAAGTTAATAAATATTTAAATCAAAACTCTTTTTATCCCTATTCTAATTCATTTCCCATTGGCAATATATTTGGAACAGAATGAACACATTTAAGTTTGAACAAAAATAATAATTTTTCAAAAATTAAAATAAATATCGTCACTTAAAAAAAAAGTTACATTAGGAAAGAAAAGAGATTTTGATAGTATAAATTATTTTTTCCTTACTCTCGAAAGTTATTCATAGATGATAAGAAAAAAGAAGGAAAGAAGAAGGAAGAAACACACTAAAAAAGCGAGAAGAGCTCAACAGCGAGTAGAGCATTAATTGCTTAAATTAATTACATTGCAACTTACATAATTTTACAGTAACTTCAAATAAATGTTAAAATTGAATTTTCATGTTTAAATTAATTACCAACAAATGGATTGAAATGGTGCACAGAATACGTGTATTTGCAATTAGAAAAAATACAGAGTTAATTCCAAGCAGTAGCTCTCAACTCAACCTCGGACGAAAATTCGGCTGCCGAATAAAAAAAGATTTGCATAGATTTGTATTTATGTAACGGACGAAATATAAATAAAAAATTTTCGTTATGAATGAGTTATAAAAACACAAGTCATGAGTGTTATTTGATTTTTCTTAAGATCTTATAGATATCTTCTTAGAAATTTTAGGAATGAAAGATAAGAATTCAGGTCGGAAAAGAGTGTTGCAATTGAAGTGACAAGGAAATCCTTTTATTGCCTAGATAATAAAATACATAAGTTAAAAGCGCGGGAATTTTCAGGATGCTGATATCTATTATTTATATACTACTTGTTGTTTTTCGTTCAAAATGAAGATGTTCTTTTCTTAAAACTTTCGTGATATTTTTGATATTTCTAAAAAATTTCTGTTCGAGTTAAGTAATTTTTAGCAACATTTCTTTAGAATTATTTTCTCTCTTGCATACTGTTGATTATTTTATTATATTTTACATGTTATTATTATTTTATTAAATATATTTAAACTTATCTCGTAAGAAAAAAAAAAAAGAACTTCGAAAGCTCTGAAGTCATAATTTCAAAAAAAATTCGTTTTTAAATTGAGATAAAAACTTTTCTGGTATAAATCCGAATTTCAAATATTAATATTTGAAATTCGAATTTATATTCCATATGCCTCATCGAATGTTAAAAAATGTCAATTTTTAAAGTTAAATTCTAATTTTGTTTTCATTCAGAGAGCTGATAATGAAAATTATATAGTATTTGAAAACAATTGCTATTGTTTTTCAATTTTAAACAAGAATTATTTCTAAGTTTACTGATTTTTTTAAAATCATATCTTCATATTCAAATCTGACCCGTGTAATTTATCGTTTTCGAAGAATAATAAAAGAAATATTTCATTTCATGTATTAGGTAGTCATCTGTCTTGTGAAACAGTCATCGTAGACAATTAAGAAAAGAATATTCAAACTGGATAAGAAACCGTCTATAATTGATAACATACACAGGAGATATTTACAAATTAAAACCTGTTCACACAAATGTAAAATCACTTATAGAAAATTTTTATACTTTAAAAAATGCTTCTCTATGGATAAATGTCTTAATTTTACTAGGGTTCATCATGGTCTAGTGGAAAGACATCGCTCTTCAGAGAGAAAGGTCCCGAGTTTGATTTCATCTATTATTGAACAACGAGATATGGATATTACTCTTCTGCCTTCTGCACGTCTATCGGTGAGGATGCTTGAGAATTTTCCAGTTTCCACTCTAGCGACACCTGAATATATCCCACTATATATATGAACTACTGAAAGGCAATTCGCACTGTGAACACAAAAATACTGCACAAAATCCTTAGGCCAATAGGTTACCCCCTGCGCAGTAATATTTAAATAAAATAGGACTGCTTATATCCTTATGGATTACTAAGCAACAAAATGTATTATACATTTATATCATACATATAGACCCATTTATAACTCAAAATTCAATAGAATGACAGCCCATGACCAAGGCCCTGTAGTGCGAAATTTATGTCCCGGTTCCCGGTTAGGTGGTGAGCCTAACATATATATCTTCGAAAAATCACAATTTAAATTTTGAGTGTATGCTGTTCTCAAAAATGTATTAATTGATAAAATTTATGTTACATATAGCTCATTATTTATATTTATTAGAGCATTGTAAAATATTTTATAGATTATATTGATAGAATTTTAAATTTATTTTTTTAAATTGTCATAGTTGATAAATTTTATAGTTTTCAAATATTAAAAGAAAATCAAATTTATTTTATAGAAAAGAAGATGAATTTTTTAATTAATTTATCATTTTATATTTAACTTTAAAATATTATTTCACAAGACAAATGTTATAATACATATAAATAAACATTCCGATAGAAGGAGCTCCTTATACCGTTTACCCGCCAACTTTTATTTCAGAAAATCACGTTTCTTTTTCTCCGCTTGGTCCTGGCCTTCCTCCTGGAAGTCTAATTTATTATTAGTCTGTGCTAAAAATATTCATTATTATCCAATATTTTGTTTGCAATCTTCATGTAAAATATTTTTTATAAGAATATATTTTTTAATTTTTCGTCAATATTTTCATGTTTCATCAGAAAATAACATATATCATAATGACAATAAAATAGGTGTGAAACAGTAAGCCTGAGCTCAGTCAACTCAATCATTACTTAAGAATTCAGATGATTTTGAAGGTTAGTTTGGAACAGTATGACATCCGGAATAGTATTATATCTATAAATTGATCATTATAACAATATTTTCAGGCAGTCTATATACAGCTCCAAACAAAGAAACCCACACTATACTTGAATTAAAAACTATACTATAGTTAAATTTTTCTTTTATTTCGTTACAATTCTTTAATAAAAAGCAAATGTATATCTCTTTCCCAAAAAATATCAAGGCTTTAAAAAAGCTTCTCATATTTTAAAATTTTATGAACTTCAAATCTGCTAAATATATTTACACAAATCATATATGCATGCAAATAAATGAAATAATTATCAAAAGTGTTTAACAATCCATTAACATACATAAAATTGGAGAATTAGGTACAGAGAATTAAAGGAGAGCTATAAGAAATAGAGCTTCAAAACCGAATTGAGCCGAAAAAGTGTCGGTTTATTTCGGTTCGAAACATCTTTACTCGTTTGGTTACTGTAAGCGTGACTTCTCAATATTTTCTAATTTAACATCAACTGCATAGTTATTTTATATACATTGCTTCTTAATTTCCTGTTTTTATATTCACTAATACTATTCTGCACCAGAGTTTCGCATGAAACTACTTGTAGAAGGCAGATTTGATTAAAGTTGAGATGGTTTTTTAAGAAAAATATTAATCCGAGTTATATTTTTTTATCTGAGTATGTGATCATCTACGGTTGTTATTGTTTTGATGGACAAAACATCTACTTAAAGGGAAGTATACTTTTGCGGTGCCGTCCTGAGAAAGGGATGGTTATGTATACTTAATAATACGTGTCTCTAATTGGTCAGAAGACGTATAAAAAACGATAACAGTCGGGATTTATTTATCAAGAGTTCTCAATGGTCAACCAGAAGTTAATAACCAAATATAAAAAGAAAGAGAATAAATTTAAAAAGTCCCTTTAATTCTCAGTTGACTCTATTGTTTTGTTCCCCAAACTCAGTTGCGTCTGTGGCATTCCAATAAAGAGTTTTACTTATAACATGTTAAAACATTTATCGGAATGCAAAAATTCTAGCTCATCTTTAGCGGAAAGTAATTTCGATTATTATTTTGCTAGCAGTAAATAGATGATATTAAAATTTTGAAACCCCACACATTCCCTAACTGAAGCCACTTTGAAACTGCAAAGTGAAGAATATTTATTGGAATACAAAGATATTTGCAAATTCAAAGTGTACCAATTAAAAAAATGATCTAATAATAACTTGTTTTCCTATTATTCACTGCGGCTCAAGTACAGTACCATGGGTGCCAATCAAAATTTTTAATAAAAGTGAAAGGACAAATATATAAATTTAAAGAATGTAGAAAAACAAGTTGTGATTTCCTTTTATTCGACACTAAAATTTTTTTTATGTAATATGAAGTTTACATTTTTCTGGGTGTGCAGTCTAATAGGACGTTGTTAATTAGACTTATTGGGTTAGTTCGTCGTTCTATAATCACTTTATCTATTTGAGGGATGAAACGACCGGGACTTACAAGTAAAGGTGAATTCTGAACCAATACAAACTTCCATACCTGAGGTGATCGAATCCACGAACTGTTGAGCTGAGATCAAGAGTGCTAACCATTCAACTGCCGGTTCTCCAGTACATTTTTTAACCTAGCAAAGAAAATACATGCATATTAATACGGAAGTAATTATTATTCCAAATTAATTCGTTGAGATTTTTAAGGCACGATATTCTTAGCTTCACATAAATTTTTTCATAAGTTTCAACTTATTTTCTTTAAAAAATAAAATCAACTTCACAAAAATTTTCTAATCTCTAAAAAAGTTTATTTTTATTTACTTCTTTATTCATGAAATATCCTTACTTCTATCAAATCAGTCTAATAACTTTTTCACATTATTAAAACTATTAAATGAATAAGTGATAATTCTATCATTTTACAAGTTTCACTTTTTCACTCATAAAGTGTTTTATATATATGTGTGTCTTTATATTCTCAATATAATTTCAGATATTATTTGGATATTTCGTATCTGAAAATTTTCGTATTTAATATTTTATAAATAAAACTGTGAATGAAAATTAAATGTCTGCATTCAGATTTTTTCTCAATGAAAATTCTTATCTGGTCCTTTTATTATACACACTCAAAATCGTATTTCGTCCTCCCTACACACTCATCATTACGTATTATTAATAATGGGTCTCAAGAGAGAATTTAATGATTTTTTGAAACCTTTTCTAAAAAAATTAATGTACCTAAATAATTTTTTGATTTTGATGAAGATTTTCCTTATTTTTTAATGAGGATTATTTAAAAATTTGAAAACTCTCCTTTTTCAAAAACTAATAAATATTTTTCCATTGTCGTACATCGAATAGATGTAATTTAAAAAAATTCCAACCTTAATTGATTCAATGTTGCAAAATGATTCAATATTAAGATTAATTTAAATTTTAAAAATCAACTTTATCGAAGTACAAAGATTAAGATAATTATTTCCGTTAACAAGCCCCTTTTTTAATTCGAAAATCCCCGGCGTCTGAAATACTGACTAGTCTAATTTAGCGGATTCTTTTTAATTATTAAAAATATGTACATGAAAGGCTCTATAGTTGTACTAAATGCTTAGTTGGTTTTCATGTATTGCTGAAATTAATGCTTTCTGTATATTTAGGTTGTTGTGTATTCCTTCTCTTTATTCCGATTGTTATAATTAATGTAGTTTCAATATAATATATTAATTATTCAAAATCATTCAGCATTGCTAAGTAAACAGTATTGACTAATCTAATCGGGTATTATTTCTTTCTAAATCATATCTAATATTAAAAAAGGAATAAGTTATTTGCTTATTTATATTTACAAGAGGAAAAAAAAATTGTGCTGGCATATATACATGCATACATTAGCAGCCTTTAATGTTTATTCAATAAAAGTATATTAATGATTTAATCAAAGCATGAAAATAAATTTCACAATGCGAACATATCCAATGAAATTTCTATTTTAGCTGAGAGTCCACCAGAAACCGAATTTAAAGGATTATGTGAAGAATGCAAAATATAGTTTACCAATTGTGAATTAAAAAAAAAAATAAAAGCAGTTTAAAAAATTATTTTTATAAATGTATAATCTTTTTAGCCTCTAGAAAAATTGACAATGTTGAATTATTAAAATGATGATTATGTTAGATAGTCACTTTTTTCCCCCCTCAATGAATTTTAGATATTAAATAAATCCTAAAACACTGAATCATTGATAACTGAACTATTTTACTTTATATCCAGAAAAAAAATTTACTTTCTCTGTACCTCTCAACTATAGTCCAAGGATACAGAGAAAAGGAAACAACCTCAACAATTGTTTGAAACTATGAATATTCAAATTAATGTGACTAATTATTTTATCATCCAATTGTCAACCGATTGGTTAGCGCTCCTGCTTTCATTTTATGAATGCTTTCGGTTCCTATTTCATACTTGTATATAGTGCTTTGAAATCCTTTAAATATTTTAGTTTCCAGTTCAAAATTGGTCCTTGTAAAGAAAAAAATTTGCCCGTTGATAAAAATCAAATCAATCTAAGTTATTATGAAATCTTAGTTATTATGATTATCTTTTAGCAATATTTATTTAAAATTTTAACTATTTTTTATATTCATTAAATTTTAACTAGCCCATATTTGAGTAAACATATTTCTAGGAAAATTGTTCATTCCTAAAATATTGTGTTTTTCTTTATTTGATAGAAATAGCAAATACGAAAATAAAGACTGTTGGTAAAAAATATTTGTTAATTCAAGAGAGTGATCATTGAAATATTTGCAACTTAAAATTATTATTATATTTTCTTTTACAGAATATTTATTTCTATATATATATTATATTTTCCTTTACAAAATATTCTTTCATTTGAATGACTAGCATAAATATTCTTTTCAGTGATTAAAATTATTTTGTATTGGATGGAAAATTATAAAGTAAAATTTATTTTGTTAGAAACTGAAGATTATCATAATTTTTCTAAATTGAATATTTTATCATACATGCAGAATTTTAATTTATCATTTACTTTTGTATTATAAGGAATTATCTTTTAACAGATCTTTTACATATACAGTTATAAACTTATTGGTGTATAGCTCTAATGCGATGTAAATAACTAAAAAAATGACACAATCAACCATTATGATTCGTTCTTATTGGTGAGTTCGCTCTGAAACTAAGCAACCCACCTTTCACTTTAGATTTAGACTAAGTTCATGGCTAGTATTCAAAACATTGGACTAAATTATGAAAATAATAAAGGTCTGTATGTTGATATTTTTAATTTTTAGAGCTGTGTAAAAGTACAGCTGACAATTTTATTTAACTATTTAATAAGTTTACTTTACATAAAAATTATACTGACTGTAAGGGCGAAACCTTGTTTGCGTTGTTGCGGAACACCACTGTCAGTTAAGTTGGCGAACTAAGTTTGTTTACAAAATTTACAGCTGATGGATTAAATTGTTGAACAGTAATCTCTCTTTAATTTCCTGAAAATTTAGAAAATAAAATATTGATTTGAAAATAGAAAATTCGCTAGTTTTGTACAGTGATTGTTAAAATGACAATTTGAAAATTTGTTTTAACGAAAACGTTCCTGAGCTTGTCACCCAGTGCTTATGAATTGCGTAAATATTATATAGAAAATATAGGTAAAGAAATACTGAAATTAGCATAAAATTAAAATCTATAAGGAAATTTTAATTAGCATGGGATTTTTTATTCTTTAATATTTTTAATGTATATGTAATCTAGTACATAGTTTGTTATCTAATGTATTTCATATTGCTCATGAATGTGTAGTTTTCCGAAGCAAATTAAGAAGGGAAATTAGAGTATTGCTTGTTACTTTCAAAAGATGGTCGTCACAAAATAATTCGTCAAAAGCCATCAAAAATTTTTCGAAATGGATTACTGGGATGGTCTCCAAGAGGAAAGAAATTTCCATAAAATAAATTACCAAGAATGAAGGAGTGTGAAGAAGTGATCTGTATTTGTAACTTGAATATATATTTTAATCAGTTGTCATTATTTATAAAAACCGTTCACTTATACGATTGTAGTTCTTTATTAATTGATACTTAAATTAAAAAAAAAAATTTCTGAGGAAAACGTTTTATTTTTGAAATATCTGATACATAATTCAAATTAAGTACTTATCATGTATACTAAAAGTAATGTATATTTAGAAGTTGGATTTCATAATTAAATTGTTTATTTCCTTGGAAATACATCAAGTTAAGGCTAATGTTTTTTAAATCTATTATAATAGGAACCATACTATAATTTTTTAATTTGATATCTAAATTTAATAGTAAAAATAATTAGTTTTTTTTCCATTTGTGTTTATTACAAACCATTTTTATGTATAATTATGTGTGTGAATTTAATCATGTGTGAGAAAAGAGTTATTCATTTGGAGTCAAAAGGGAATAGATACTTAAATTTTTGTTTACTTCTGAAAAATTTGTTCAATGTTGAATGAAAATTTTGATTGTCTAATAGCGTGCAAACAATTATATAAATATGATAATTTGTTATTAGATTCTATTGTTTTTAATGATATATAGTTATTATTTTGATGTTTCCAATATTTTTATGGATTAAACAGCATTTAGTTAACTTTTTAATAATTTATCTAATATAAAGTATATTAAAGTATTATCTACATTTAATATTAAAATCTTTTCCTATTATTAATTTGTTTCATATTATTTATGTACAATATTTTAAGTTTTCTGGTATTTTTTTGTTATATGGCAGACTTGCAATCCTAGTGTTTTGCTAAAATTGTTCTTATAAAGTCTTTATTAATGTAATGTCTTGCATAATTAATTTTTTAAAATATGTGTCAAGACAAGTACTGAAAATATTATGGTATTTGATTCTGTTTACAATAATAAAATTAAATCAATGTATTAAATTCTATTTGAAAACAAAATAAGCAAGTACAAAATATAGCAGCTTTTTAAAAATCATGTTTTATTTGTCGAAGCACTGTGCAAGTTGTATCAAATCTTTAATAACAAGATTTTCATACTTTAAATTCAAATTTTTTAAGTAAATTTTCATTTCTTTTTTATTGAAATTATTTCATAAAAAGTTAACTTCAGTGTTCTATTGTTTAATTGCACCATAAAGATCAGGTTTGTACTTAAGTGAAAAATATATTTTTCTAATGTTTTTTTTTTTTTTAATATAATATAGAGGAAACTACATTTAATAAAATGGTGAGCTAATGTAACTATCTTTAATTTCTAGTTTTCATTTTTCTTCTGAATCATCTGCTTTACATCATTGATAGTTAACTAATTAGTGCCTTGTAGAATTTCGTAAGACATCTTTTACAAATTTTAAAAACTTATAAGATTGCATTCAGATATAATTATATTTATTGATATATTTTTGTTGTATTAAATGTTTAATTTTTATTTTGTTTGAATTTTATTACTAAAATTTTATAGTTATTTTCTTTTTAATATTATATACTTTCATAATGTTCGTATATGGTATCTGTAAAATACTCAACTACAGTAAATTAAAAAAGAATTTGTGTATCTTTGTTAATTATTTATGAAATATAAGAAACTAAACTGTTTCTTTCTTTGCCTTGCATATACTATATTTGCCATTGTATAAGGGCATTCCTTTTTTTTTTATATACATTTTTGAGGGTTAAAACTTTATTACTGGTCTTTATAATGAATTTACAGTATTTTAAATATAAAGTAATATGCTAATTGACAATATTTTCTTTACAATATCAATAATAGTTTTCTTGTGACCTGAAGTTTTGTTAGTAACACTTTTTGTACTTTTGGAAGCTATAGTTGTGCTTAATGGTACAACAAAAATCAAGGAAACCTCATCCATGTTTCCTCTTTGTGCAAGTTTAATTTTATTTCATTTTTGTTCATCAATGATGAATAGAGAAAGTTGTATAATTTTTTTTCCGTTTCCATGCATTTTAGTATTCATAATCTTATAGCTTACACGCTATGTTATATTAATGTTGATATTATTTTTAAGCTATAACTTGCCAATAAATTTAAGAATATTGAATTGTAGAAATTTCACACACTTAAGTCATTTACAAAAATTAGAAAGTTTAAATGAACTCTACCGTGAACGTCAATGACAGCATATGTGCATTTAGTGAACTTTATATAACTAACATTCCTACACTAAACAAGGAAACAAAAAGTCACATAATTCTGATTTGAGAAAATTTCCAGAAATGAATAATCAAAAACAGTATTGATGTATAACACACATTTCGTTTTCAGACCTCATTTCATTGGACCAAATTATATGCCAGCAAATATGACATTATAATTCCAATGTTCTTTACTCTAACTTTGCAATATTACCATTCAACAGTTATTCATTTTGATACACGTATATTAGTGTTACCATTAATGATTTTTCTATTAATTATTTTCAAATAAAACACATAAATTAGAATCATGTTGTTCCTTACATTTGTTACAAGATCTTAGTCATTGCAATATTGATTGGGCTTGGAAAATTGGCTGCAATGACACTAATTTGTAAAAAACTTCATTTTTGTATTGTGATAGTTTTTTAGTTACTTTGATTACAATAATTCAAAATCCTTTTAAGAATAAAATAATTACAATATGTTTGGGATGCATAGGTAGAATTAAGAATTTGATAATTGGTAATGGAAGAAAAGATAAGGAGCTGGAATAGAGGGGATGAAAATATCAAGCTAATGCTATATGCATTTTGTGTGCTTTGTTTTATTCATTGTCTAAAAGGTCAATATTACCAGAATTATATCCCTTAAAAAAGGAACACTTTAAAAAATACTTTTTGGCTTATAATCATTTATTAAAATATAATATTTAAATTGTGAAGTTTTCTTTCAAATTATTTAAAGTGAATTTGATTAATAAAAATTAATAATTAAATCTAATGAATGAAACATGTTAATTTAGGTTAAAACTGGATTAAAAACCTTACTATTTTATTTGGCTGAATGATGTATTTTTTGTGAGCCATACAAGGTGTATTGTTTTAAAATATGCTATTAATTCTTAAAAATTTACTAGTTATAAAAATTATGGATTGTACAGTGTGGATTTTATGTTTAATTATTTAATTTGCAATTAATGAGTCAATATTGTTGGTTGTGTGTGTGCTAAACATAATCTTAGGTTTTTGTTTTTAGAGAAATATAATTCAAACAATTACTAATGAAATATATCTACTCAATTTGTATAATTTTTGACATAAATTTATTCTGATTTATATTGGAAAGTTTATTTTCTAAGGAAAGTTAAAACTTTAATATTGCTTTAAACTTCTCTTGTATCAAGCCAGTAGATTGTGTAGTAGATATGCACAAAAATTGATTGTGCAAAATTCACTTCTAGAAAATGATTTAAAATGACTATTCTGAATTTTTTTTTACATTTTCTGGTTGAACTTTTTGTAACCAATATATTTCATTGTTGTCATTCTATTTCTCTTGCTTTTGTTCTAACAAAGAATAGATTTTTTTTTTT
>JAPDSC010067624.1:0-12770 GCA_026290005.1 Latrodectus geometricus
ACCCTTGGTTTTTTTTTTTTTTTTTTTTTTTTTTTTTTTTTTTTTTTTTTTTATGTGATACTGACCAAATTATTTTCTTTATTTCTCTTTTCAAACGCATTTACATACTTTTGTAATTTTTTTTAATTAAATGCACAAAAACAAATATTAAAATAAGTATCCTTATTTTTGCACAGCTCTATAATTCTTGGTGAATTTTGATTTTCTGTAACTATACATTTTACAGTTTTCTCTCTAATTCTATATTTCCTACTTTTCCAGGTTTTTCGCAACTTGGTCTAAACACCGCAGTTTTGGCTCTTTTCTCTTCCAATTATCATGTAATTTTCATTTCATTTTTGAAGCATATTGGTTTTCTCAATTCTTTCCACGTATTTCTTTTTGTTTGATAAATCTTCTTATTCTTCTTCGAATATAAATGCTTTTTTGTCTAGATTTTTTTTCATAGAATATATTTTACTGAACTATAAGCTCAGCTAAAATTTCTGAGCTCAGATTTTCCTTACATTCTCTTATCTTTGTTCAGTAATACAAGCATCGAATTCGTAATTAATTATACGCAGTAATAAATATTAGATATTTACGCTGCTTTAAGTATAATTTATCTTCATTTTACATTTTTCGATATTTTTTAGAGTTCCGTTGCTTGCAAAAATGGTCTTTTACTTTTATTTATCAAACCATGAATTCCACATTTATTATTTATTTAAAAAATTAATGTACTTTTATCGATGAAATTTTTATCGTTGATGTAAAAATTTTGATTTTCATAACATTTTTATTTTTTTAACATAGTCACTTGAAATTATTTTTATCATTATGAATCTCTAAATTAATTCTCTACTTTTTCACTACCACTTTTGTTAATTATGTTAATGTGTATTTAATCTGGCAGACATTACAATATCATTGGTTTAAAAAAAATATTTGTATTGTTTTCAAATATAGTTTACATTTAATCGACTGATACATCTTTCACATTAGACAACATTGAGCATCATAATTGATAACGAGTTGTTTTGTAAAAGGTGTTTCAAAATTTTGCATTAATAATTTTACTGCTATCGGTTTTTTAGTAAACATTTTCTCTGCATCATTTTTATTTTACATGAACTTGTAAATTGCTTCTAACAATTTTAGCCAAATGTAATCTCGTGTTAAATGCTTATGCAACCAGTAATTAATAAGTTTTAAAAACAAAAATTGTTCTAGAGAGATAAATCTTGGGGAACTTAAAAATATTTGAGAAAGAACTGACATGTAATCTTTAGGGATATTTTGAAATTGCTTGAAAACAATCATTGATGTACATACATGTTAAATAACATATCTTTACTACATGTTAATAACTAATATATAATACTAATGTTAATAATGATTTTGAATATTGATAAAAATAATATTTATTTGTTTTAGCTGATTGATGTCTAAATGACAAAATGGACACCTTATTTTTCATAAATTTCTGGTACAAAAATCACAATATTTGGAATATATTTCAAGTATAAAAATTAAAAACAAACTATATGTATATTTCTAAAAATCTCAATGAATGTTTTTAAAAACCCCAAGAAATGTAAAATAACTAATTTATTAAAAATAGATTAATTTTTTCCCGTTTCTGGTTAGACTTCTTCTGGAAAGGTAAAATGTAGAGACTGAACAAGTGGGCTCCTTACACGTTGTCAGAAGTCCATAACCGTTAATGAGTGGCAGCTTGATAACTGGTCTCCTCACCATAGCGTATCCATATTCATTTGAATGCTGACCAGTGATAAAACGTACGTCATGTATGACACTCCAAAGCTTTCCAAATATTTGTTGTCTACCCAGGATATTGCCCAGTACAGAGCAATATTATGATTTGTGTCTGATGAGTCGGTCGTCAAATGACTAACTATGAGCTGCTACCAACAGGCAAAATGGTTATTGCAGACATGTACTTGCATCAAGTAGAACGTGGACAACATGCATTGCAACAGAAGGAGTCAGTACTGGTCAAAGGTAAATGTGTACTGATCTTGGCTATAACGTGAGGCGAGGCTAGGAATACCATACAGTGATTTGATTGGAAGACTTCATTCCCTTCTTTTTACTCACCTGACTTTGCACCATCAAATTACTACATATGTCATTCCCTGGAAAATCTTCTATGTACTAAATCCTTCAAAAACGAAGCTGACTTCCTCCAAGCACTCACGAACTTCTTTGCGTCTATAACCCCCGAGTTTTACTACAAAGCGATTTCATAATTAGAAACCCATTTGCAGATGCTTTTGAATCCCGATGGTTATTACTTCGAGGATTAGCAATAAGCTACTCTTTCTGTTTGCCATGTTCTCTTAGGCCATTAAAAATACCTTGCATTTAATTTACTTTGTTTACCTTATATTTAATTGAATATTGTTTTATTTTTAATGTATTAAATTATTTTACACTGCTATACACATGCTTATGTGTCCTGCAAAGAATTTCAAACTATTTTGCTATTGCAAAATATGCTATTGTCAAGTACAAATTTTTATTTTCATTCAACTAGAAATGCATTAAAACTGATGATAACAGCTTTTAATGAAAATTATATAGCAATTACAGATTAATATTATAAAATAAGTTTCATAATGTAAAAAAGGATATGAAAACAAATATAATTTATCGAATAAGTGACTTAGTATATAGGAATTAATTTCAAAACAACAAAAAATATTAAATGATTAGAAAAATTATAAATTGTTTATTGAATAGTATGTAGTAGCCCTGTGTGGTACAGAATAACCTAATAAAATAAGTTTGCCACTGTAAATGGAGCACCAAATGATGACATCCCACCATCAAAAGCATGACTTAGCCATTTAAGTTTAAGAAATTCATGGTCACTTATTTCCAACATTTGATTTGTAAGAGAGAATAATTTTTTTTTGTTCTCCCTAATGAATTTATCGATTGTGTAAAAGCCAAAACGCAAATAGGTGTGTTGCCAAGTTTTATAAAAAAGGAGATTCGATATTTAAACTTGCGTTTAGAGAGTATTTTTAAAAATAACATTTTAAATCCAGTGGCCTTGTACTTAATTCTTCTTATTATAAGTTCTGGAATTAGAATACTGACTCCATCAAAAATTTGTCGTGTTCACTAAACGTGGCCGAGGCACGTTAAGTAGGTCTTAGTATTTTAATAAAGTTTGGGAATAAAAGAAGGAAGAATCTGGAAATCAACAAGGTTGTTTCTTTCTAACTTGGAAGGTACAACTTAGAACTAGGTATAGGTTAGCATGAAGGTGCAACAATAAACAACACAGTCATTTAGGCTTTGTTGTTTATTGTTCACAATTTTATATTTAGGCTAGGTATTAACTACATTATCAGTAGGTAATGAATTGGAATCCCAACTTAATCAAATCTCCGTCGTCAATCTCTCAAAAGGAGGCTGGTGTACCTTAAAGAGTTCATGAACGCAATGTCCTTTGAGGAATATAATACATCTGGGGTTAGCAGATTAAGTATTGTAGTTTCTTATAAATGGCTTCTTCTGAAAGGTCTTACACTCGCTTCACGAGTAGGGTGTCCGCCGGTGGTGTTGAAGTGGTTCATGATTCTAAATTATGGCGTCTCGCAACAATCAACTCCATCAAAGTTTAAGTCCAACTTAGAGCTAGGTATATGGAAGTGATTAAAACTTCTACTAATTCACAGCTAACACAGATAATCAATAGTGTAACTCTTATGTCTCTGCCCTATTTAAATATTTAGAAAATATATTAAGTTTCCGTAAAATATATAATTTTATATACAGTGACTACTGTGAGAAAAAATATTTTTTACTCAGGCAGTCCTATGCAAGCTCAAATTACTCAAATATAGATTAGTAGTTTTTGCACTGTAAAATATTCTCTTGAATATTTTAAAGCTTCATTAAAAATAAACAATAATTATGTCTAAAAAAACAAAAATAAAATATTATTTTTTATAGAAAATTCTTTTAGTACTTATAAGTGATCCAAAAAACTAAACCCAAATATATGTAAATTTCTTATCTCACGTTACTGATTATAGGTAGAAATTTCTCTCTTGAGAACATCAAATTACTTAATAAAACCTAATTTGATAATAAAAAGAGGATTTCCTACTGATAATATTAGAATTATTTTATCTGTGTGATTAATTTATAAAAATATTAAGATTAATGTAAATAAAATATGTTATTTTTTTTGTTTCCTGCGTCTTTAATATTTTGAGAATCTAAGATTTTCCAGCAAATTATTTTTTGATTTTTAAAGTTTAAAACCATGCAAAATAATAAAATACATAAATATAAATGCAAGCTTCAAAGATTTTTAATTAAATAAATATTTTGCTAATCATGAATTAAATATACGCTTAATAATCTTGTTTCTACAATATTTAAATATTTAATGAAATGCTAAGTTAACTTTAAAACAGTAATTAAAATACATATTTATCTTCTTTAATATTTGAATATTCTATATCCTCACTTACACATAAATTTGCTCAAATGAACAAAAGTTCAAAATTATTCCTTGCGGATAATTTTACTTATATGTCCTTCCTACGTGTTTTAAACAGACCATGAAATATTTCCCATCATAGTGTCATCAAATCTATCCTCCACCATTTTTCAAACTATAGGAAATTTCTTAATTTAAAAAAGGTAAGAAAATATATTTATGAAAGCTTTTTTTTAATTTAAAGTTCTTCATTATTATTATATTTTATTGTAATAAAAATTAAAGTGAAATGTCCTTATTAAACATGATTAAAATATTTAATTACAATAAAATAAAATGTTTTTACTGTTATTGATAAAATTACCATTTTGTCAACATTGAAGATTTTTTTTTAAAATGTAACCAAAGATTTAACAAAAAAACAAGAAAGAAATTTCTTAGTAAGGATTATTTTATTCTATATATATAAATAATGAAATATATTTACACTAATGTGTTGTTTCTCCAAACATTGTGCTTTGGAAAGTTTAAAATCATAACTTAATTATCAATTTCTTCAATTTCATTAAACATCGTTTATTATCTGATGAAGTTTACAAAATACTATATTATACTAAATTTATCAGATTTGGAAGACACGATTTTATTTAAAAACATGTTTTTTCTAAAATTAAGTATAAATTATATTTACGTAAATTTGAAAATTATAAGATAATATATTTTTCATTAAGTTTAATAAAATGATAAATTACCATTCCAATGTAATTTTATATTTGTCCTCGTGCTTTTGAAAATAAATACATTTTGTTTTCATTAAAAACCTTTTTCAAAGAAATCATAGGTTAATTTATCCACAAAAGTGTTGAAAATTGATATTCATTAAAAAAAACTTTTTTAAAGAAACCGTAGGTTAATTTATCTATAAAAGTGTAGAAAAATCGGTATTTATTAAAAACCTTTTTTAATGAAATTGTTGGTTAATTTATCTATAAAAGTGTTGAAAATATTAGTATTCATTAAAAGTTTAATCCTCAACGTTATTCTGAAATGTTTTATCTCATACTTTAATAATAGTTTTTTAAAAATATATATCAATATCGGTTTTGTGTTAATGAAGAAATCTAAATTGACAGACTCATAACATATTCTGTTTATATTCACAAATATTGCCCGTATATTACAATAAACGAATCATAAACTAAAGGATTTTTAAAATTATCCTCTCAACTATTATTTCATGAATTTTTAAAAGCTTTTATCTCCATTTAAATACACTTTTTTTAAGAAAGTAAACTTTTCCACTATACTGAAATTAACTTCCAAAACTTATGAACATAATACACACATTATAAATTTTGAATTTCATAACAAGTTATTCTGACAGGTTGGTGATAATGTTTGAAAAGTTTTCTCTTGGATTTTAGAAGACTATTTTTAAAAGTGGCTTCCCAAACAAAAATGTTTCATTTTTATAATTAAAATGTTGCAACAGTTATTAAAGCAGGGAAAAATAAAAAT
The DNA here is from genome assembly GCA_026290005.1 of Latrodectus geometricus. Lineage (NCBI taxonomy): Eukaryota > Metazoa > Arthropoda > Arachnida > Araneae > Theridiidae > Latrodectus > Latrodectus geometricus. Next base: position 5,984 of record JAPDSC010067624.1, read on the forward strand.
GTTTCCCACCCACTACATGATTAATATTTTCAAATTCCACCGGAAATTGTCTTTAGGAGATGGGATAATTGATTACGCTGTATTAACAATCTCCATCCAAGTGTCAGTTTGGAAAATGGGAGTTGAGTGTTTTTCCCTTTTCATTAAGTACTCGAACGTAATTAGGAGTTTTCGGATATGTACCACCCTCTCCATAACTTTTTCTAAAATGTTCATTTTAATTTTGTGCATGAGCTTGAGGAAAAGGAAATTTTAAAATGAACATATTATTAATGTTTTTCTTGAAGATTTTGTTGTATTCAAGACAACACATTTTGAGTAGATTTAAAATATTTGCCTTGTAGTTGAAAATTCATAACACTTTTCCAGCAGAATTTTTCTATTAAAATCCTATTTCATTTTTTTTTTCAATTTTCCGATTAAAATTTTAATATAATTCTTCAAAAACACTCGCAGTATTTACCAAAGGAGGAATAATAAATAATATAGCAATTTATTAGAAAAACTTACAATGAACAAATTTTAAATGTAACTAACAAAATTAATTTATTATTGGAATAGAAGTTTTTGAGAATGATTTTAAGAAACTATTCTATATAGTAGCACATTGGTTTATATAAAAAAATGTAAGTTAGTTTTATATTTTCAAGTTTATAATTTATTATTAGATAACCTCTGAATTTTACATATTCTTAGATTTTAGCTGATAACTTTACAAATAATTTTACATAAAAAGTAAATATTTAAAAAATATTTTTATATAGAAACGTTTGCTTAATGTATTCACTTGTTAGCTATAAAGAACTTTTAAAATTATTAGGTTCACTAGATGTTAAAATTTTGCTAAAAGTAAGCATTTCTGAAGTTCTAGCAATGAAACTGACATAAAAAAATGTTAATTAAAACAATAATTATTTTGAATTTACTGAAGAAAATGCTAATATTTTTATTTTTTATGTAGCATATTTTCAAAGTAATTTTCAAAGTGTTCAAAGTAATTCTAATTAATTACATAAATGTGATTGTAATAAAATATTTATTGGATAAAATTTTGTCAAAAAATATACTCTGATATATTTAACAAGTATATGCTTCTTATCAATTATATAAAGATTCATAGGAATTAAATTTATCTTTAAGTTAGGGATAACTTAAAGGGAAAAATCTAATTTTTCCTTTTAATAAGTAGATTTTTGCCTTTAAGTTAGAGAAAACTAAAAGGGAAAATCTAATTCCTAAGAATCCTTATCATCTCATGAAGGAAAAGTGATATAAACATTTTCATTTATTCAGCTTTAATGCATTTAAATCTTCACTAGAATAGAAAATTATGTTAGTATTCCTAAGATTCTACATTATTGTTAATTACGCTATTTTCTATTTAACTAAGAATAAAAAGCTAAAGCTCAGGAAAATTATTTTAGATTGAAAATTTAAACTATTGTGCAACTTTCTGCTTACTACCCATTTTCAATATATTCAATTCAATATCCTGGCAATCCGGCACGTTGCGCAACGTGAATTGAATTTGAATGAAGTTCGCGCGCAAACGCGATATCTAAAAAGGATATGAAAAAAAAGCAAATGAAGTAATGTCCACTACATTTCGAGTGCAGAAAAGCAATTTTTCTCAAATATCCCTTTCAACCTGAACTTCAGAAGAAAATTGTTGAAATAGTTGTTCTCTATCTATATCTCGGAGGGATTTTTTCCCCTCTTCTTCCCTTTCTTACAGAGAGAGTGTGCTTTCTTCCATGCCCATTTTTCTTTTGAAGAAGGGGATAGTGGTAGGGTAAAAGGAATAGCAGGATGGTGTTTTTGTAATATGAAAAAGATATTCCTCTTTCCCAATCTATGCTATTGCTCGAGTAAAGAAGCACACTCCGCTAGTTGAATACGTTCTCGTTTCATATTACAAGATTTTTCCCTTTTTTTTCCCTGCTTATTCTTTTGCCCTCAACTTTACCTCTACGATCCTCTCCAACTAGTTCTTCGAACATTGTTATTATGATTATTCTATAGACCTGAAAGAGGAAGATTTTTTTTTTACCATCTTACCACAGAAGCGTTCGTCTCCCATATATGAAGGAAATATTTTCCGAGCCATATCTCGTGCAGATATGCAGCATTCTACTTTGAAAGACATGATGAAAATGTTATAGACGTTTTTATGAATTTTCAATAACTTTTTTCCGGGAAAAAATAGGATGAAAAAAAACTTGTATTTGTCAACGCTAAAATATTAAAACTGTCATTTTGATTTTGGTTTCCGTTGTATTTTTTCCTTTGAATTGTGAATAAGAAAGGATCCTTTTCTGGACGGGAATTCTACTTGATTCCTTTTCAAATCTTAGTATGTATGCAAACAACGTGTTTCAGTGTTAGAATTTTTTTAAATGTTACAGGAATATATTTTTAAAAATTTGGAAAATTTAAATTGTATTGATCTAAATATTTTTTTTTATTTTTTATTTTGAATTAGAGAAACTATAGTTACATATATTTTTATGAAAAGCAAAAAATGTAACAAATACTTTATTGATTTAAATTAAATTTGTAATTTTAGAATACATATTTGTAAGATTATTTTGCCATTTTTATTAAAATATTTTAGTGTAAAATGTACAATCAATGTTTGGAAAATCAGTTATTATTACTCGTCGTCCATATGTTAAACAAGCATTATTTAAAACCTGATTTTTACCATGGATAAATTTAAATTTATTTCTTTCATATAATGTTTATATTCCTTCAAATTATTTTCAAAAACATGAATAATATATTATTATGTTCAAGTATTAAAATCAAATACTTAAAACCTCCTAATATTTGATTACAAAATAGATTTTTAAGTTTCTGCTATATATTCATAGTTATTTTTAAAGTGACGCAAAATTCATAAACTTTAAAGGCTTCATTTCAACAGTATTTTTTCAAATTAAAAAAATTGATCTCTTATAAAAACCCTTTTACAATTTTTTGAGTGTTAAAACAAAATTTTTTAATTCTTTTAAATGTAAAATTGCTTAAAAATTTCAAATTAATTTCAGAGTTTTATAACCTCCAGATTATATTTTACAACTTACAAGAACTTAAGTTAACAAATTTAAAATATGAAATATACATAATTCCATATTAATCAACAAATACACAATAAAGAACATTCACATTGAAATTTATTAATTATAAATATATACCATTTGACTTAATTTTTATTTGATCATGTTATTTATCAGTTGATTATTGTTACATTACTTAACAATGTGTAAATTATAATCAAACAAATTATAAAATTAAGCAAATACGAGAAACACGTTCAATTTAAACTCAAGAAAGTAGACTAGGCATGAAAACACGAAAAACCTATAAATGAACTTTGGTGAATATACATTGCCGGTCACCAAAATTGCAACACCAAGAAAGACAAGAGATATCAAGACAATATTTATTTTGTAGATAATATATTGTCCAAGTATCAAATGATTAACTTTATAGGCTTTTGTGCTGTGTGGTTTCTAACAAAATCAGTAGCCACAGTAGTCACCATTGTTGAAGATCTCCGCTGCCAACCACCTGGGTATAGATTCCAAGAAACTTTTGATATGTTCTTGGGGTAAAGCAGACTAAGCAGCTTCCACCCATTGTCAAAGTTAATCGGGTGGGACAGTTGGGGAAGTAATCTGGGACAATCGTCGAGCCACCATGGACCGCACGTTTTTTTGTTGGCTAAAGATTCAGAGAGAGAGCCAGTCAGGAAAACAATACAATCTGGGGATTGACAAAGAGCCCTTGGACAATGCGTGCCACGAGTAGTCTCACAATATCTTGTTAAAATAAAACTATGGGAAATCCATGAAGGTAAGGAAAAACAACTGGCTCCTATACCTCGGAGGTGTAGATATGGCTGTATAAAGTACCAGCAGTGCTTACTAGAGGAGTGTGAAAGTGATATCGAATACCGCAACATGCCATTAAACCCGGTACAGGACCAATGTGGCTGTTAAAAATGCAGGTGTTCAGCATCCTCTATCCACGGGTTCTCTAGACTCGAATGCGACCATCGTGGTATTGCGGACAGAAATGGGACTCGTCAGCAAAGACAATTCCCTTGTATTCTACCATCCACATCCTTCTTTTATTGCACCATTGGCGGCTGAAATGTCTGTGGTTCTAGATCAAGGTTTCTGCAAAGCAAGGGACTCCTTGCGGACAGATTACTCTGCTGTAAATGGTGTCAAATGGTACACTAGATGATGCTTTACAGATTGAATATTCTGTGCTAAGGTTCGTGATGTGGCTGAGTGATCCGTCACTGCCATGCGTGCAATTTGCCTGTCATCACGTAAAATGACGCACTGATGTGGAAGCGATCGAACATGTCGACTCGTCATAGCCTCTCGCATCCAATGATCATAAACCCGCTTTACAGTTGTTTGATTTCGTCCAACCCGACTACCGATTTCCTTGAAAGATAGGCCACAATCTCGATGAACCACTTTCATTTTTTCCTCTTTCGAACTCGGATACTTCATCAAAAAAATGATCGCTGTTTTCTATGAGGCATAATTGATCGTCTAAAAAAAACTCCCGAAAAACCCAATCGCCGAATTTGTATTCATCGATAACTCTAAGCCTTAAAAATCACTTTGAAGTGGCCCCACAGGCACGCTTGATGTGAGTCTGCACTGAAATTCTAATCATGTCTTACCTCCACTAAAGCATGTTGTATATTTCATGTAATTTTCATGCTTACTTCAGGCGCTTGTCCTTTTTGGACCTTGCGCCACAAAACTCAACCAACCAGCTTCCTTCAAGATGTTTATTTTTAGGTGCCCAGCAGTGTATAATATATCAGGAATGAAGTATTCATTTAAGAAAATGAAGAAAGCAGTATCATATTTTCTTAAGTTAAGCGAAGTATCCTGTTGCACCCATTAACAAAAAAAATTAAGTTAATTAAAAAAGAAATTAATAGTGAACGTTAACATAATAAAGAAAATGGAAAGCTATGATTATTCTGAGATTATCAACCATTCCAAAATCCTGCAATCATAATTCTTCACATAATGAAGTTTCCAAGTCTGTGGGAATAGGTAGGATAAGAAACGTATATACATACGTTACTGGTTAGGACATGTAAAATATTTTAGTGCAAAATACGTTTTAGGTATGACGTTCATATTCTACAACAAGCAAAACTTAAACACTCTAAAAGTTATCTATAATGACTGATTAGTGAATTATCATCAATTTAACGAAAGAATTACCACCTTTTTACAATCATACAATAAGACCTAAAAAAAGAAAGTAAATAAAAAGATGATTATCCTTTTGCTAACAGCATGTGTCCCATTCTTTCAGATTGAAGTTCTTGTCAAGCATTAGTGTGAATGTTTTGACTTGTCCATTATAACTTTTTCTCTAACAAACAAGTCCACAATTAACTTCTTAACTGTAATAAAACTCCTCCTTGTTTTATTGTTATACTAGTCTATAATCTTGTGTCATTTATAGCAGAATGCCAATTCTTTTAAATGAATTCAAAAATATATTTTATCATAAAATATTTTCCTTTCTTAATGTACATTGCTTATATACACTATTTTCAGATAACTCCTGAGTCCCTCTACTTTTCCATCATAATTCTTGGCCTCTTTCTTTTTAAACATTAAAGACAAACATTAAATATTTTACTTTACTAAAACCAATATCCCTTTGTACACACATTTTTCACATGCACTACATTTGATTTTAACCACTATTGAACAAAGATATGCACATTTCGTATTTTGCTCTCACAATCATGTCAGTACGTATAATCAATGTTCTAATTCGGATTTCGAAAGCTTAATAGGTTCTAATAGAAAACTTTTAGAAAGATGAATAAGCAAATATTTTCTGAAAAGAGACAATTTCCGAAATGAAAAGAGACAAATTTTAAATTTCATGATCCAATTTACTGAAACATAAAATCTGTAAAAAATACAGTATAACTAATTAATATTAGTTCTTATTCCAATCGTTTTTTGTTAATAATTTTATAGCAATAAAACTTAGAAACTAAAGTATAAAAATTAGAAATTATTGGTTTTATAAATACTAATTCTAGTAATAATTGAAAACATAATAAATAGCGTACATTATTGATATATTTTGCTAATGATATATCATAATAAAAAAAACACATTATATTTGTATATATAAGAAAATTATCATACAATTTAATTACCTTCTTATATACAGTCTGTTTGAATTACTGTTGATATAGCATGTTTCTTTACGCACGGATAGCGAAAGGAATTGGTACATCAGAAAGCAAATAATATTGGCTTCAATATTTCCTTTACTTTTCTTCTTAAAGGGATATTTTCCTTTTTTATGTAATTATAAATAAAAGGAAAGTAAAAGAACCATTTATTTTACTTAATTTGATATTAAGGTAAACTTATTTTCTGAATTATTGTTAAGATCTTTTTTCCACTAACATTAATTTATAAATTTATAGCATTATAATAAAAGTATGTAATAGACACAAGTAATTAATATTTTTTTTCCAAATATATTTTAAATTTCCTAATTTGTCACTAATGAATCTTAAGTAGTGTGTAATGAGTCTTAATATTTATTTTGAAAAATATAAAATATAATTATTTACTATCTTAAGCAATATATGATTAAGATTTTTAATATATTAAAAATACAATATGATTAAGAAATTTAAACATGTAGAAAAACCATTCCGTGTTAGGGAATTTATATTTAATAATCTCAATATTATGATTCAACA
>JAPDSC010067633.1:0-42421 GCA_026290005.1 Latrodectus geometricus
TTTCTATCGACAAGCTAAAAACATTTTATTCTTTTGATAACTCAAATAAACAATTCCATCAATATTCATTTTCTTCTATTTTTCCTCTAAGCATTTGTTGAATAAATGAATCATTTCATTCTGTTTAAGTGATTAAAAGCAACAGGAAAATGACTCTATATTTTCATGTTTGACTTAAAAACATAAGACAATCATACCAAAATTTTGAATAGGAATAAATTTTTCTCTTGCTTCCTTATATTTTAAACCACATTATTCTTATGAATGAAATTAGAAACGTGACTAACTATTTGAAAAAATTAGAAATATACTATTCTTAGGGGAATTAAGAATATTTTAATGAAACATTACAAAGAGAAGTAAAAATAACATAAAAACAATAAAAAAACAACTGTGGAGTTTCTCAATACTAATTAAAATTTAATTCTACGAATATTTAATGTGCAATGTTTTAACTGTAAATTTTAAAAATGCTTTTGTTTTAAAGATGGATGTAAAGAAAAAAAACAGAAGTATTGATAAAAAGAGTGCAATATAAAATAGGTCCTTGTTTTCTAAAAGAAATGAAAATATTAATTATTAATATAGTTACGGCTACAGTCAACTGAACAATATTTTTAAAAATGGTTTTATTTACTTCAACGCAAAGACAAAGTAATTAATTTGGTCTGATATATTGCAGTAACTAAATCACATAAATTGCTTTTAAAAGCAATTGTAAAATTATAAAAAAATAATATAGTGCCAAATAGTTTTTCTGCTGTTTTCCCTTATTGCAAAAGAGTTACATAAATTTATTATGAACAAAAGGAGATATATTTTTTCTTATAATTTACAGAGTTACTCATCATTTTTTTATGTACCCAAACATCACAAATAAGAAAATTTATCCTATGTAACTAATCGAATGAATGTTCTGTTTTAGAGAAATTCCATCTGAAAACTGAAGCACAGAATATTTTAATGAAGACTATACTTTATTGACATGAGTACTGCTGTTTTTAACTATTTTACTGGGGAAATTATTCACAATTAACTGACAGGAATTTCATAACTCCTAGTGGAAGGCTGCAATAAAGTATTTGAATATCCACAGGATTTTCATTTTTTGTGAGAACTTATCATAACTATAGTGAGCTGCATTTATGTTGCAAGGCAGAAAACCTGTAAAATTTCAAGCAACTAATATTAGCGATTATTCTTGTTTAAAGGAGAGACACAACGACTAATTCTCGTTGTTCAACACATCCCAGGACCCTTTGCTACAAGGAGTGTTGTGCTGTCACTGGGTCAAGGTGAGCAAAATGGCAACAAATTACTTTCTTCTTTGGAAATTTTTCTCAACATTAAAATAGATTGACAACTCTTATGAACAAAAGAACAAATTTTAAAAAAAAAAAAAAAAAAAAAAAAAAAAAAAAAAAAAAAAACGTTTTTGGTGCCTCTAAACATTTTATCACTTTATTATGAAATGATTTATTTACCGAAAGATAATTTATGAAAAACTACTTTATTTTACTTTGCTGTGCAAAATTATACCTCTGAGGTTCGTAGGGAAGGTAAGAGGGGGCCTTCTGCTTGACACCAATTTCTAAATTATGAAGAATCCCACCTGGATGCTTCCTGTAACTGGTGAAGCCCAAATCAGACCAAGGTACAGGTGAGCATGCTAGTGCAACATTTTATGGTGCAGACCGTTGTTATGGTTGCTTAGGGCTATCGTTCTCACTATAAAAAGTAGTGAGCTCAAATCATAGAAAAAGATCCGTCGTGCCCACTAATAGTCTGGGGCACGTTTATTAAGTCATGTTTGCAATGCCCTCCATGTGAAATGATACATATGGTTAGACAAACCAAGTATTGGGGGTTTTCTGCTTGGTCCCCGTTTCTAATTTAAGAAAACTCATACATTTTATCCAAGTAGTAAAGTTCAACTCAATGATCTTATTTTCTTCCTATGAAGAATAGCCTAAAAATGTTGTTTCGACCTTCCAAAGAGATCTTTTATAGGCAGTTGGCTATATTTATATGTTGCATGAAGGAATTTAAGAAAACTCCCGAGCACCCATTCTGACAATTTTCATGTAGAATGTGGAAAGGTAATAGTTATCACCGTGGATCAACAGTACGGATTCCTGAGACTATCGAGTCTTAAAAGTCAAGTTCTACCATTAGATCATAGTGGCTGTAACAGCTGTAATAGACACTATGATCTATTTCGATCACGTAACTATATCATTTCAAAACAGTATCATGTGAGAAAAATGTACGAGAAAGAGATAAAATTTAGCAAAACAACAGGGAAATTAGTCATACGAGTTATTTTATTGAAAATGTGTTTATGAAGAAAGGAAACTCAATATTACTGAGAATAATGATTGACAGCATTATAAGCAGAGGTCTCAATATTTTTAATGATTTATTAAGCCGTTAGGAAAAAAACATTTAATTTTAGCAAAGAAAGATAAAAGGTCTGATTTCATAGATGATTTTGACAAGCAAGCTCATTAGTATTTTTAATGAAGATATTTAAAGGAAAAATCTGTAAAAAATGTCCTTAATAATATGGAAAGACAGAATATCTGGAAAAGGCCTAACACTGAACCTGTAACATTAAATAAAATTCCCATTGAGAAAAAAAGTTAAGATAAAATAAAGGAAATTATATATTTATCCGAAGATAAGATGATCTCAATATTTTTTTTTCAAAATACCATGCATCATGGAAAGATTTTTTTATTTTACGGTTTAAACCCACAAAGAATTTTTGATTTATACTATAAAAATAACTTCTGAAACTTCATATGATTCAGGGAAGAAAACATCCTATTATATTATAAAACCACTATAAAACCATTGTATAAATAATATAAATCCAAAATATTATGATAGATAAATTTATATATCATACGTCCATTTGAATTAATAAATTACCGAACGGCTGAATTATAGAATAAGAACTTTAGTTCTAGTCCCATTTAGTTGATTGAAAATAGAGTGAAATTCTCAAAGAAAAACATGATTACCAATAATAAAATTTCCAAACTTAAAAGAACTTCCGTCTTCGAAATATATAATTATCCTCCATTCTTGAGACGATCACAAATGGAAGTTCTTCATCCAAAAGAGCCAGGACATAACAGGATAACCTTCGTTAGTAAGCTGGGGGAAACGAGGAAAATAAAATAGGAATCTTTTAAAGACTTCTAAAAGAGAAGAGTGAGAGATTAATTCTTGTCTTTCTTTATTCTCTTGATTTCAATAGTTATTTTTCCGTCTTTTTAATATTGTTATGAATTGTTCTTTTGGTAGTTGATGTTGTATAAGACTATATGATTCAGAAACTTTATTTTGAACAGAATGGTTTTAACGTTCTCAAACTTTTCATTTTTTTTATTATTAAGGGTGAAAAAGATTCTGGTGATAGTTACGATTGTTGTGAATATTTAAATATGCTTTTATTCTTATATGGAAATGAGATATTTTATTATTTAATTCCTGATGCTCTATTTCAATATTTCGTGTTAAAAATGCTTCATATCATTTATATTTTTTTTCTTGTTTATAATATGTTCTGGCTGTCGGTCTACTTTTGCAGATTGGAAAGCAGCTAAACATAGCAAATCACCGTATAAATGTATAAATTTTAAGCATGTTCTACTGACGATGTCGACACCTGAGCTGACACCCTTCTCTCAAATCCAGTAGAAGGACTTTGCGAAAGAATGATCTTTGATAAGGTCAAGTATAGAACTCTTTACCTCTTGGTCACAAGAACGACTGCTTTCACAATTATTTATGAAAAACATTTCAATATTTAAAAATTACATTTGCAATACATCTATTTATGAAAAATAATTACATTTATTTATGAAAAATGTGCATCTTCCATTCATACACTTATAAAAAAATTTAATCTTTTCTCCATTTTTGCTTTCAAATACTTTTTGATGAAAGGATGACGTGTCCATGTTGGTTATGTCTCTTGTCTTCAAAAGTAGTGTCGTTTTCGAAGGTTCCAATCCCAATTTACCTGAAGATAAGTCATGCTCCACTATTTGTATCTGAAGCACGTGACGTAATATGTCCTCTATGTAAAATGACACTTTTGTGGTGTCAGCTACTTGATTCCTGCTTTTAAATTACGAAGACACATTCCCTTTCGTTGCCACGACGGCACGCTCATTAAGTACTATTCTAAATAAGGTTCTTTCATTTTCACCTCTGAAGGGGAAAATCTTAATAGTCAGACTTTATGTAAGAGCATTTATATTACCAAAAATTCTTTCCTTAGACTTTTTTTTTGTTTTGAATGACAATGATTTTTTATTTGCTTAACCTCAAATAGAAAATATAAGCATCGCCATTCCTCAAACCTTTCTTTCTTTCCTCGAGTACCTTTCTCCAAAAAAGAGAAAGATACTTGAGAAAGCATCAATTATTCATAGTTATTGAGCTACAAATGATTGCCGAAGATACCCGATTATCCCTAAAGTATTAAATGAGATATATTCTTCTACATTACTCTCTTGTGTGCTCCTTACACAGAAAAATGATAACCACCATCAACTCATAATATGTTTCTAGGCAAAAGGTAAACTATCTGCGAACGGGCTAAAAATTAATTGCAAGCATTGTATTGCTATCTTCATCACAATATTGCTTGCTGGTGATTCTAAAACACGAGTAGCTTTCGAAAATTCTCCTTTAAAACGTACGCAGAAGGGGTAATACAATCATTTTATTATTATTCTGCAATGATTGTTACTAGTTCATACTTATTAGTTTGGTGGATAGTACATTTTGAGTTTCCATACCGATTTGCTTACAATGATCAAATCTCTTCTTCGATGTTTCTTACTTTTTTTGGACAGTACACAGTAGTTCCAAACTTGTACGAATAACAGTGTTGATTCTGTTACTGCATTTTTTTGTCTTGTCTTAGAACACAATTATTTGGGGACGAAGGTAATTCTTCTATTATTTATTTAGTATTTTGTACCAACTACAAATCCAATCAAATTCAATCCTGACATTTTCTGTGCCTCACAGAGTGTGCGTCTCCCTGTCAGTTCTGAAGAGTTCATTTCTCCCTCGTTTAAATGACACTAGATGGCAGGACTACAAGCTAGTGGTGAATCATCTGAGATCAAGTAGAAGTTCACACACCTTGATGTGCCACCCACAGAGGTGTTGATTTGGAATTTGGGAAATTTTCTAACCTAACTAAGGAGACTAGACAAATTTAACTTGCCATAGTCACCATTAGTAAACGCTGTGGTCTTTAGCCGATCACAGGATCGAACTCACTTCCTTTGGGTGCTCTCCAGACTGACTTATCACGGCTGTAGTGCACTTACATAATACAATAATAAACATTATAAGTCCCATAGTGTTTGCCAAAAAGAATCCCTCATAATTTTTTGCATTTTCATGAAAAATATATATAAATATTTACTTAAATGAATTAAATATTTTTTATTAATTAATTTGAGTTCTCATATTATTTGTGAAATTATTGTCTAAACAAGGTTTATTCTATAAAAGTAGCGTGTTTCATGGATGAGAAATAAGTCTGCGAGACTTTAAGCAGTTTAGTGATACTTCGCTACATTTGGTAACCTGAAAGTAAGTTGATGTTTTCAATGGCTCCTGACGATAGGACTAATAAAAGCCCAATTACCTTAAAATTACTGCAGGGATGCTCTAGAAAGTTCTAGGACCTATATTGAAGAGGTATAAGTTCGTTCTCAGCAAAATAGTGACGCAGTTGGAAGTGGAATAAGGAGTCAAAGACCTGAGTCATTCACTCAGAAACCTACTGTGCTCAATTGTTGTACCATGGAAACAGTATAGATTTTTACTAGTGAAGAAACTTCAAGCTGAAGTAATTCTAAACATCGTGGTAGTGACAATTATAAATAATATGCTTGCTGAGAAGAAAATGAATCTTCTTTATTTCTAATAATCACATCTTTGTCACCAAGCAGAAATTGTAACACTATATATTGTATAAAAGTTTGGGAGAGAATTGATTATATTTCACATTTAAGAATTATTAAAGATAATATTATAAATAGACATTAGACTCACATATTATTTAACATAATAATTTAATCAAGAACCGCTAATTTAACTAATCGCATATTATTTAACATAATAATTTAGTCAAGTATGCCAAAGTTCCTCTTCTTTCACTATCATTAATTTTATTAATTTAACCCCACTACATTTTTGTCTTTTGAGTTCAGATGTAACCAAAGGCCGAAATATTATCACTTTAATTATTTTTTAAGAAAATAGTTACATTCCGAAAAGATGAAAATTTTATTAACTTGAAAAACATCCCTCAATAAAAGCTATTTCAGTTCTCTAATTAAAATCCAGATGAAATATAATTAAGATATTCTTAGAAATTTAGTTTCAGAATTAATGTACTCCAATGCTAAATAATTCATTTTATTGCTTTCATAAAAAAGACTGAATTTAAAATTTACTAATTACTGTTTTTAATTACTTTACGGTTATTTATAATTATCAATATTTAGTCACGTTTAAACTCTCCTCTTTAACATTAATTATTTAAAATAAGCTTACACATCATTTGAAGCATTAAATCTTTTAATATTAATATCCTTTTTTTCAAACTGTTTACATTTCTATTCAAATTCTTCATTTAATTTTAATAAGTTTATATATTCGATATTTTTCATCTATTTAGAATGATTTTAATTTTAAGCATATTACTTAAAATAAACATTACTATAATGTAGTTAATTATTATTTTCTATTTAATATGTTCTGATCTATAAATTTCATTTATTTTAATTAGTAAGATGAATTTACAATTATCTACTAAAAGAATTTTCTTAATCAGTTGATTTTCTTCATTTTAAACTAAATATGATAAAGATAATCTACCTTGATCAGACTAATTTTTTTCTAAATTGAATGATCATTTACTGGAAAAATTATTTAATATTAAGTTTAGTTATTTTAATTTCTGTTTATATAAACTAAAGGAAATAATTTTTAATTTAACTTGAGTTACACAGTAAATTGTAATTATTTATATTATTATTAAAACAAAAACAAATTATTCTCAAAATATTAATTTTGATAGTTGGTAAAACAATTTTAAGCATTTTTTAATCAATATTTTTAATAGAATAATTTTTTAGCTATAAAAACTAATTTATACAATGTTAAATTACATATTATCTAACTCATATATGGAGTTTTCCTATACATTTTTGCATATATAAATAATTTTCCTTAATTTTTTGTTAATTTACTCGTAAGCTTATTCATTAAGAGATCCCCAAAAAGTAAGATTCAAGTTAAAAAACTTTATTAAAAATTCGATTTTAAATTGTTGAAATAACTATATTCATGCTACAATTTAAGCAATTTTGGAACTTACTTGACTCAAATTCAATTTAATATTAGAATTGGCTTAAAATAATCATTTTAATTGCATTCTCGTAATAAAAAATTACATTTACACGTAATTTGAAAGAATATTTAAATTTCCTTAGATCATTTGTTGAATGTACAAAGAATAATGAATAAAACTCAAATGAATTTACAATTACTCCTGTATTACCACATCCTTGCTGGGATACCTAAATGATCTTTTCTCTAGAGATGCATTGCACACAATCATTTACTTCCCCCAAACACCTCTTCCGCCCAAAACTCTCTTTTGATCTTTCGAATTCCCTTTCCCAAAAAGCTTTTGCATTCGATCTCTTTCAAAGAAGAGTCATTAACTAGATGCTCAATTTTACTTGGCGGGAAAAATCTCCTTAAATTAAAAGTTTGGTATCTACAAATTGCGCCAACTTGAATAATCGTTTCCAAACTTTCTTTTTTCTTTTCAAAGTGAGAGTATATGCTTTTTTTATTCACTTCTTTTTAACCATGAATCGTTAAGGGAAGTACTTCGATAAAAGTAATCAGCTGGCGTAGTTTAATTTTGTAATATCAAAATTAAGCCATTGTCAGTCATGTCGCCATATTCTTATTACTCTATGTTGAAAAGGCATTGTACTTGAATGTGAGTTGAACAGTCAAGATAATTTTAGAAGTGATAAGAAATGGGAGGCGACAATATTATTCCTCTGCTGATAATAGAGCTTTGACTTTAAAAGACTCATTTGATTGAACAGAAGTTAAATCATTCTTGAGAGTGATTTATAATGTGTATACTAGAAACAATTGAAAGTTTCGACACATTAATTCTATAAGATGTTCATGCATTTCATGAATGAACAAATTCTCATTAATAATTATAATACAGAAAGTTTAGTTAAATTGTGGTTTAGGTCCCCTTTCTCACCAACTTGTGAATTTGAAGCGCTTTTTCGCGCATGCTAATTAATTACTCTTTTGTTTTAGCCTTTTCATTAGTTACTAATTAGTTTTACTTTGAAATAGGGGTATCATTTTCGCCATGGCTACGGCTTTTTTGAAAAAGCGTCAAACAGGGGACCCAAAGCACATTTTCACCGAAAGTTTATTTTATATTATGGAATATGGAAAGTATAAATATAGATTATATCAAATTTAATATGGGATATGTGCAATTAGTGAAATTTGAAATTTAGCATAATATCTTGATTGGGCACATTTTGGGAATACAAAGTCTCAAGAGATTTCACAACTTTTTTTAAAGAACTTCAACTTTTATTTATAGAATTTTGAACTTAAATAGGATTTATTTACATTAAAACGTTTAAAATTAGTCTCATCATTTGCAAATCCGTGTTGTCAGCTAAATATAGCTTTAGCCTGCAATTTCGCAGTTCATGGCTTCGATTCTTATTTTACTTTGAATATTTGTACTCTAACTATTTTCTTGAGTAGGAAATGAAATGAAAACAGCTAATAAACCAAATTATCACATGCGATAATAAAACTATTATGTATAACATATTGATATCAAAGTCAGAACTCTTAATTTCTCTAGAGAAAAAGAATTAAATTTGCATTTATCAATTTTTATAAATTTGTTTCTTGTTTTATGACCTATTTGGAAGCAATTCGTGTCACACATTCTCAAGATATATGGTTAAAAGAGAAATCTAAATCACAAAAATATATTCATTTCCAAATTAATACCCACTCCCTTATAAACTGTTCAAAAATAAGCTAGGTGACTTAATATGCAGCAACTATTTTCGTTTCCAGGGTTAAGTGAATTCAGCAATTTATTTTATAACTCTTAATGGCATTTCTAAATACCATTTAAATGAAATCTACGTTTTAAATTCTCCTTTTCACCTATCACACGCTCTTAAAACATAAAGACACACATTTACGAAATTCTATTGAAACTTCTGTTTCTGGATTCTTTACACAAAACCATTTTTCACAGAAGAGTAAAAATATCTATAGTAAGAATAAAAATAAATCAGTCTCGCATTTGGATCTGCCCCAAAGTGTGGGAACATGATTTAAGGGGTGTTGGAGCAGTTTTCAACTACTGAAAAGAGTGACAAATTCCGGTCGTCAGGATAGACGGGACACAGTGATAGTCGGCAGAAAAACTAAGTCCGAGAGTGACCCACTTTAATGGAAGCACTCATTCAATAAGGTTTTCCGAATGGGCCATAAAATGGGTCCCCATAAATCAGCCCTCCACTTTAAAATCCAGACTTTGAGAATCTATTCCGCCTGCTTTTCGGAACACACAAACATAAATAAAAAATCATTCTTCACATTTATTTTTTGTACTTCTGATGCTTTAATTGCCGAGTCGGTGATTTGATATTTCCTTAAATTCAATAAACTAACATAAAAAAAAGATATAATGGTAATGTTATTTGGTTTATGTGTTCTGAGGCAGTGATGCTGAGGTCCATCAAAAATCATAAACGCAAGCTTTACTGATTAATTTTGGCATTTGATAGGAGGAATATTTCGTTTCCTGCACAAAATGGTGCTTTGTGATACAGGAAATCAAAAAAGATCTCATTCACTTTTCCTCACTCAAAAATCCTGTTTTAAAGTTTCAGAAAGCTTATTTATTAAACTTAAGCTCGTTAATCTTATCCAAATTTAATTTTCTACCATTTTTTTAAGCTTGGAAGATTGAAAAAAGATTATGTGCTCACGAGACAAATTCATCGCTAAATCTCGCTATCTGGTGCGGGTGTTAAATGAGCCAAATCTGTCGATTATTACGCCAAAATGGATTTTTTGTGTCATTAATTTCTACACATGCCTGAGCTATCTGCAGTGAATGACCAATTTTTAAATGCATGGAATTTGGAATTTTGGTTATCTTTGAGTCTTATAGAATTTTCTTAACTTTTAAAGACCACTAAGTTATTTTAAAAGATTTCTTTTAGAATTATGCTTTAAAATAGTTTTTAAAAGTCTATTCAAAAATTTTTTTTTAGAATTTTTTTCGAAAACATCTTTTAGAATTCGAAAACATCTTTCGAAAATTTCCTTTAGAATTCTATTCACATTATGAAAATTCAAAAATTATGTTAAGTTGCCAAATTTAAAATTGTTGGTTATCTAAATTAAATACCGCTCCAAACCAGCGCCAATTGTTGAAAATTTATCTGTATGCATATAATATTTAAGCCTGCACTGAAAAGTGACTAATAATGCTATGGAGTCGTTACATCCATTGAAAAATCGTACGATTAAAGACTTTAACGTATTTAATTCTTGGTTCTTTCTTAATCCTTCCTTTTCATTTATGAAAATTAACACTATTTTTTACAATGATACCTATACTTCAAAATTCATTACATTCGTTTTCAAATTTTGACTTTCAAACGAGAACCAACCAAAATGATACAGAACCGAGAACTAATGACATTTTTCCCAAAATTTTCAATTTGTAAACTTTTTTCTCAATTTTTATTTTTAAATCATTACCATTCCTTTTATTATTTCTTATGGACTTTTTAGCATCCTTTATTGAGTACTATTAATATTATTTTTTCTTATCTTTTTTTAAATTTGTTCGTTAATGAATTGTATTATTCTATTTGAATAAAGCAGCCTGCCAAATATCTGAAAATTCCTTAAGTAGCAGATATTCGAGGAAATGGAACTAATATGGGAAAAGCAACAGTATGCAGACAAGTAAACAATGTATAAACATTTGTAAAAACAAATCTGACAATCTGTGTTTATGTTCTTTAACTGCTAATTTTGTAGTTTACTAAAAAAATTCAGAAGCAAAATATTTATTATTATTCAAATAAAAATGTTAATATTACCGAGAATAAATTTATCAATGCTAAAATATATTGTAAAAAGTCAAATAAACTGCAATAAAATTATCGTAATTAGATCTTTTTTCGCAATTTGATCACGTTAAAAATGGAAATTTCTAAGATGAGTGAGTTCTTATGTGTTTGCACAAGTAAATTGTTTTTCATGTAAATTAAAAGTAGATTTCACAATATTTAGTGTTATATTATTTTATTGTTTTTATTTTAAAATATAGCTCTATTGAAGTAATTTTGATATCAGTAATGTTTTGTTAAAATAAGGCAGTTTATTTTAATTTTTTGTTCGTTGCCTCTTATTCTAATTTTAGATCTTTATCCTTCTTATGATAAATATTTTGTAACAATATATTTTAAAATGGAATAACACTTAAACGAATACATGCTGATTTAGGACTTCCTGTAGAGTTAATTAAAGCTACTTAACAATAAAATATAGATCCCTATTCTCTGCCCATAAACTTCAACGACTTCATAATTTATTTCACAATTGCTTCTAGTGAGTTACAGCTGCAAACACTTACTGGATTTATTTTGGCACAGTAAATTCCAGAAACAATTTCGCAGTGTAACATTTCTATTTGAATAAAAGAAATATTTTGTTGGCGATGAAAATATATAATTTTACTTCAATTTATTGTCATAGCTAATTAGTGTACAATACTAGGAATAATTTAGTCAATAACATTAATTTTTTTAAAGAAATGGAAATAAACTTTTGTTGAGTTTTGAAATGTGACTTCATTTCTTTTTAATTAACAATCATTGAAATTTAGAGTTTTTTAGTTGAAGTCATAATGATAAAGTTTAAGTTAAGAACTTTAAGTTTGACATAATATTCTTATACCTTTTCCAAAAGTATAACATAAGTTATGTTAATAAATAAGTTTTCTGTATAGTATTTATAGAACAGCAATGAAGACAATAATTTAAAGTTTTTGTGGCATTTATTGACTTCAATATATATAAATGTAAATCAAAATATAAATGTTTGTGTATTATATGTACATGATTAGAAGATATAACAGTCCTTTTTGATGGTTGCGGCTGATCTTGTATGGTTTGCCTAGACATATAGATCTTGAAATGCAGTTTATGGCATATCATTATATGCATAAAGTATAATTTAAATGTTGACTGCTGAATGGTAGTTACACGCTCTGATTGAGATTTTAAAAAAGAAAATAATGGCTGATTGGGCAAGAAAGTATTAATATTTGCCTTTCTTAGAAGAAGTGCTATAACATAGTTGCAGTATTAGTAGTTGCTTTGTTTCCTTGAAATGTATTTCAAAGTTGTTCTGCAAAAGTGAGAGAGTTCCTTCTTATTTCCCTCTTTTCATTTTTCACATTGCTTTTAATTTACATTCAAAGATTTTTTTTTAGTGATCCAAAAACTAATTTTCCAGTTTGAATATGTAGATTAGTAAGCAGTGTGCCCAATCGCCTAGATGAATGGAATTCCAGTTATCATTTGGTCACTGAATGGTTGTGGTTCAGATCTACAGTTCAATAGTTGGAAATCGTGAATCCGACTTCAATAATGGATATTTACAATGTTTCGGAATCCACTCAAATCAGTAGCACAGTCGAATGTACTCTTGTATGTACGTTGTACTTGGTTTCCTAAGAACAGAGGGAGTTTCCGTATGATGTTTCAATGTTCTCAGTCCTTGTAATGTTGCAGTTTCTGACGTCTGCAGAAAATAATCAATTAACAATTGACGAATGGACAATGATGACTTGTCCTTGTTGTAGTAGTCCATTGAGAAGAATGTTAACAGAGACTGGTCTATTTGTCTCTATTTTACTTGAATGTTGGCAACCATTTGTCACTCCCTTGGAGTTCTTGAGTTCTTTGACTGACTTCTACAGACAATATTTAAAAGAGCTGCTGAAAATGGCAGCAAAAATGCTGAAGCTTATAAAGATGTTAAAGCTTTCAAAGATGTTAACAACAGCAACAACACCATTTCCTAAAGAAACGCCCAATTCTATTCCTCAAATTTCTAAAATTTTGACGGTGGATGTTCCGATTTCGAGGTGGCGATGAAACCGGAAAATCCACCTCGGGTTCAGCCGAAACGTTTTCTGAGGCAGAAGGAAGCGGAGATGGTAGGACTTCAAGGTCTGGTGTGCTCGTGCGTGGAAGAGAGATCTCGCCATCTGAGGATAGGTTTTCCTCTTGGGTCCGATACTCACCACTTCCAAGCACGAGATCCAAGAGCATTGATTCGCATGGGCCAGGGATAATCTCACAGTTCCCCCCTAAATCGGATTCTGCATCAAAATATTCAGAATCGCTGTCGCTGGAATTTTCCTCAAGGGGTTCAGAGTCTCTACCATACTCAAGGGGATGTTCTACAAGTATAAAATAATTCAAAACACTGGACAAAGTCCTTAAAATTACACTAACAACGTTACCCATAGTAACGACAAATTGGAACGAATTAGACGTTTAAAGTAGCACTCAATCAGAGCAAAAAGAATTCGCAGTTTAACACAGAAAGGTTTCACTGGAAATGAAGAAAGCGTTTATTGTTGATTTTAATTTTTAATTGTTAAACAATCAGTATTGTTGTGTCGCATTGTTAGCATAACGCCTGTGTGATTTGATATTCATAATAAAGGAAATTCACTTTCAACAATTAAATAAAGATTTTAACAATTACCAACTGAATAATACCTATGTCATTGTTAAACTTTTCTTATTGTTATTTGTTTGTTAAAATATAATATTTGTGTTGTATAATGTCCAGCTATTAGGATTTTCATGTTTCAGCATTACTGGGGACAGAAGCGATAAAACCGTATAAAGCGGGTTAACCCCCCTCCCCCCAGTGGGTAATCATAATCTTTAAAGTGAGTCTTAGAAGCTTCTGTCCGTAATTTAGAAGCAGGGACCAAGCAGAAGATGCCCTTACTTGGCCTGCCACCTCCATATGCATCAGTTCACATAGAAGACAATGCAACCACGATAAATTTAACTTCCCCCAACCGCCATTAGCGAAAACGACGAATATTTGTCTAGGTTAGAATTCGAACTCACTACTTTCCGGTAAAGAGAATGACGTCCTAACCAAATTGGCCGTCATGGCTCCACACACTATATATATTATGCAGGAAATATTACAAATTTTTTTCGAAATGATGTATTCATCATATTTATGTTTTTTAAAAATTTTTCTAACAAATATTTAATTCTTTAGTTATTAATGTTTTAAATTGTTATTTTTTTGCAAGGAGAATCGCTTACATATAGTTTATATAATATTCAAACATTTATTATAATTATTAATATATTATTTATAAGTTCATTCTAAGATTAAACTTCAATACTGATTCCTAAATTATAACTACTAGCTCTCATTGAATCTTTGAGATAGAAAATGAGGTCTAATTGGGCAAGGAATTGTTAGCACTTGTCTTTCGTGCAAGAAGTTAG
This sequence comes from Latrodectus geometricus, assembly GCA_026290005.1. Classification (NCBI taxonomy): domain Eukaryota; kingdom Metazoa; phylum Arthropoda; class Arachnida; order Araneae; family Theridiidae; genus Latrodectus; species Latrodectus geometricus. Next base: position 14,703 of record JAPDSC010067633.1, read on the forward strand.
GTAATATGCTTACAGCAAGGACGTTGTTGTGCCTCCTTGAAATGTGTTCCAAAACAGTTTCTCAGAAATGATAGAGTTCCTTCATGTTTCCTTCTCCACATTATTACATTGATTTTAATTCACACAGGATGATTTTTTAGAGTCATAACGTCGAATAAAATTTCAAGCTTAGATGTGCAGATATTGTGCCCAACTGCACCTAAGAGTGGCACTGCTACTGTCATTTGGTTCACTTACCAGCTAATTGGTTATGGCTCTCATCTACCGTTCAGCATCAGATGAGGTGGATTTCAACTGTTGAAGAGGATATTTGTAATGTTTTGGTACCCACTAGAAATTGTAGGCCTTTGTCGAATGTATTCTCGTGCAGACAAGATGACTACAGAGAAACAAACCAAATGAACTTTGTTGACATTTATAAAATAAGTTAAATTTGAGTTCATCAGAATAGAAAATGAATCCTCCTTCTGTTGCTCAATGTCCTCTATTCTTCAAATTTTGCAGTTTGTGTTTGGTAAATAATCAATCAATGATTAGGCTATTGACAATGTTAACTTGTCCTTGATGTTCTAGTCCTTTGACAGCAATATTGACATATTCTAGACTATGTCTCTCTATATTACACTACTTTAGCAAACATTTGTTACTCCCTTGCAATTCGTGTATGAATTCTGAAGTGAGAGAGTTGTAATGATGAGAGTTAAAATCATTCTTCATTATTTTTTGTATTTCTTTGTTAATATAAGTTGTCTCAATCATATATTATCAGACATATCCTTGTCTGATGTTGTTGTTGTTGTACCAGCATGCTTTCCTATACCAAGCCCTGAGTTGGTCTCTACTAGTTAGGTAGAAGCAGCTGGGTGGGAGTTTTCGTAATTTAGTAGCAGAGATCAAGTAGAAGACCAATACTTGGCCTGCCACCCCCAGAGATAACATTTTACATGGAGGATATTGTGACCCTGCGATTGCGGTGTCTAGAGCAAGTTTAACGTGCCACCATGAGAGAAAACGACGGATATTCGATTCGGTCGGAATTCGAACTAATCACCTTCCTACAACGAGAATGATCACTATAACCAACCAGGTCATTACGCCCACAATATTAAATATAAGGGTCAGCTTTAATTTTAAGCATATTCAAAATTAGACAATTTTTTGGATGGCTAAGTACAAACATACTATAAAATAAAAGTCAGATGACATTAAATTAACAATTATGAAAATTAATTAACATTGCTTGTTTCTGTTGTATTCAGTAACAATTAATAACTTATAACATTTTTAAATATATTTCTCTCAATAAAGTTGCAGTATTGTGTTTATTAATATATAAAAATAATTTGAACGGTCACATTCTAATTTCCGAAAGTCTTTGAATAAAAAGATTGATTGTTTTTTCAAACGTTATCATTTGAATTGCATAATAAACAATGTTTTTTTTTAAATAATGAAGCTATGGTGTTAAGTTATAGTTTGAATTTTGTTAAGTAAGTGATAAAACTTATATTTAAAAGGATTGTAAATTCATGCATTTTTCGAGCAGTTACTTAAAATTCATTAAAATGTTTGATTTTGATCAAATTTAAGGCACAGTTTACATATCATCTTATTAGCGCAGTTTTGAGTTTGGTTAATTTTTCTGGGGGATTTTACTGCAATCTACATTTATTTTTACGTCAGAAAGATACTAATTACTAATACTATAGAATGTTTGTTAGAATTATGGATAACTAATAAACATTCTATTTCGGTAACCCTGAACTATAGGTAGTAACTACATCAGCTTAATGAGAATTTTTAACAGCCAAAAAGTGTCAAAATACACCAAAATATACGACATCTATGACAAAATTAAAAAAATGAGTGCTTACAACTCATATTTGCACTGCATAATTTATTGTTTTCCTCATGATAAATGAAATTTACCTTCTTTAATCAAATCAAACATTTTCTATTTTTTCTCTTGGCTACTTTTGATAAAATTAATAATATGATTGTAATTTGTTTCGAATCCAAAAAAATGACTCTTAACAAAACTAATTCATTGCTTGTTAATACTCATAATTAAGGAATTTAATCAATTATTTTCTACACTGGAAATCAATTTTGCCATCCTTGATAGTCTAGTACTATTTTTGCGTGAATACTAGTCTGCATAGTAAGATAAAAAAAATAGATCATATACTATTAGTAATATTTGTATTCTCTAGTTCAAGGTACTACTGAAGATCCCATATTATTTCAAAATTGCTAAAATTCAAAATTTTTTAATCTTATTTTTAAGATTCGATAACTCTCAAATAAATAAATAAATACTCTGGATTCCAAACAACAGAATATAAGCCAACGAAGTTTGAATTCCTTTTCTGATTAAAAAATCTAAGTGCTTGAAAGGCGATAGAGTTTTAATAAGAATTAACATTTTCATCTGACTCTTCCTATTTTATTGGCCGAAAGAATGCCAAACGGCACGAATGTCTCCATCTGGCACAGCGAAAGTCATTCTCTGCAAATAAAAAAGAAGAGATGTGCAAAACGATTTAGTTTCTTTGCTTCCATCCAAACGAACATTTCTTCAACAGCGCTCGTTTCTTCTTGAATCACCATCCATATTTCGGAGTAAAAGTTCGATAGAATTCAATTTGGAGTGAGTTGGCAGTCACAGAATGATTATTTTTTTTAATACTCAGCAAGTTGTGTGTGGAATTCTGCGTGGTTCGAAGAGACGGAAAGCGAAGAAAGTTTTAATGAGTTCTTGTAATCGTTCAGTCGAACGCGGGTTCCTTCGGACTGCTCAGATGGATTGGAAAAAAAGAATTTTTTTTTTTACTTCGAAGTTTCTGGAATGCATCCAAAAACTTCTGAGGGCTTTTAGCTACTTAGTATTTCTTTAGAGCAGTTACTTACTGTTAGGCAATTGACAATGGTTAAACAGATAATGGTCGGTATCCGCACGTAATCTCAGGGTGGATAAGACTTCCATTAAAGAAAAAAAAGTCTTCTTTTTTTCCAAATTATTAATAAATATCTTAAAATAATAATATAACGATATTATTTTATAAATTATTAAATTTTACATTATGATATTTTGAGACTATAATTTACAGAAATGGCTCTCTTAAAATTTTAGGAACTTTTAAATGTTAATTTATTATTAAGGACAACATTTTTAGCTGCATTATGAGTCTGTAATGTTTCTAGTGATAATGTAGCTGTACTCTTTTAAATCAATAGCACATACATATTTAATGTAAAATCTTATATTTAAATTTTACAATTTATATGATTTTATAAATTACAGAAAAATCCGTTGAAAAATTAAAAATATTTTAAATTAATTATAGATTTATTTTCCTGAACGCAAATCCTAATTTAAACTGACTGTAGTAATCAATTAAGTATGTCAGCACTGGGACTTACAATTTTATAGCTGGTCAACTAACAACTTGATTGTGGACTTTTAAAGATAATTCAAAATCCCATTCAAACAGTTATGTATACATACTTATTCTTTAAAGTGTTTTATAATGATAAAATTTTATAGAGTACACGCATACACGCATAGCAGTGTAGGCAAAGCCTAAACTATACCTTAAGGTTAATGGGTTCGCCCATCACCAAGCACCTCGTAATTCTGAATCATGGTCAGGTGACGAGATCACACATGAGCTGATTTCCTCCTCTCCACATGTACAATACATAGTATATTTATGAAGCAAAGAATTTAACATGCAAGTTGGTGATGTGGGGAAGTTATGATGCAGAGTTGGTGGTAAAGTAGCTTACAGTGAAGTGATAAGAGCTCAATAGTCTTATCTTTTACTAACTAAAAAGTTAAATATTTTGTAAAATTGAAATTTCAGGTCAAAAATCAATGATGAAATTTTGGATGATGATATCGAGGTCATTTCTGGAAAGAGACTTATTTCGAGATGAACGGTAAGCTTACATATGTAAGACATGTGACCTCTAACTATGCTCAGAAATAATCCTTTAAAAATGTTTTCTTTCTGTACTGAGAGATACTTGGCAATTTATTTAAATTCTCACAAATGATGTTCCTTTAGCCCTAAAGCTTCTATGCATAATTTTAATTTTCTTTTAATATTTATTTTATAAAATGGTGGCTTAGAAAATTGCAAAAAAAATTACTTTTATGCATTCTGTCATATTATTATTCTGTAAAGTTTTAATAAACAGTGTCCTAATTGCAAAGACTTCAGTCGTACACCAGACACCACTAATTCCACAGGAATTTAAATTCTGAAAATAATATCTTCTAAACTTAATGTTTATTAAATCAGCTTTCTTAACTTTAATTAAAAATTTCCTTAAAATGATGAATGAAATTATATCCTTAAGTGCGAGAACTATTTCTAACCTTCCACAAATTGCTTATTGAAACGCGTCTGCACCAAGTCGAGGAGTGGAGATGAGACGCATTCCAACTGCGAAACAATAATCTCCTAATGGAAGGGGAATTCATTTAGTCCAATTACTCCAGGGTAGAAAGGAAAAGAAATCTCTGCCACGGAATCCCTTGAATATTCCCAAAGAATTGCTCTCATTTTCTGTGATGAAAACTAAGAACGAAATGAAGCTGTCAGGTTTAAAGATTTGCATGGAAAGGAATTTAACGATAAGCTCTCAGTGATTAAGCATGGAAAGGGTTTTCGTCTCTTCAACTGACAGCTTTGTGATGACGATGCGCTTTGGGAAAGAACTGCATAAATATATGTGTGGGAAGTGTGGGAAATCACTGTAATTAAAACTCCGGATAATCTGACACTTTGAGTACAGGCACGCCTTTTTGAAAGAGTTGCATCTCGGCTACTTTCGTGTTAATATCCGACGTATCTCGGAAAGGTGGGAATGCGATAAATGCCAACTGATTAAGAGAGATTTGTCAAAATTCCATTATTGGTAATTCTGGGAATGGAAACATTAAAGATAATGCAAACTCTAGATGGTACTCCGGGGTTAAATACTTAAAACAAATTTCCCCATCCTTTTAAATAAATAGCTATAAACTTATAAAGTAAGATTTATATAATGGAGCTTAAAATGTAAATTGAATATTTAATTCAATTTAAATTTTAAATTTGAAAATTTGCACAGCTCTCAGTGTAAAATATTGAAAATTTTCACAAACAAGGAAAAAAGAGTTATTAAAAAACAACTCACTCGATGATCGAGTGTATGTATTTATTTCAAAATCCTTTCTGTGGTAAAAGAAATCATTTGAGTGTTATAAAAAGACTATCAACAAAATTATTCTTTTATTTATTGCTACATCTTAATCTTATGTCAGTTTAAAAAATTATGAATTTTCATCAAATTGTGATAAAAACTGTATACCTTAGAATTATATTCTATTCATATTTGTTAAGGATATACGGATTATATTTCCGCCCACGGTGGCCTTTTTGGGAAAGGCTTGTTTATAGCAATCTTAAGGAAGCAAATTTTTTGTTGACCCAGATGAATATCATTCGTGTTCAATGATTGCAGATAGTATACATAAAATAAGCTGTAGTCAGAAAGTTTTGCAAGTTAAAGAATACCTCTGGCAGTTGCCAGGTAAGTTTAGGGTCTTCTGTTTTGCACTTACTTCTATATTACTAGTACTATTTCTATTCAGTTTCAATGATTGTAATAAGCAGATTATTGTGGCAGGCTAGTAAAGAAAAGTGACCAAATGAACCCACTTTATCAGGGTTGGACATTGAAAGCATCATAATTGACTGTCGGAACTCCACAGCAGCTTGCGATGATCGTCGATGTTAATTTTTCTTATCCGAATATCTAAAAGAATATTCTTGTTTAACTCTCGTTCGTCAATGAAGTTAATCGAGAAACAAAAAAAATTAAGTATAGTGATCCAGAAATGTCTTCTTATCCTTGCATAATATTCTGGCCACAAATGCAATGGTTGTAAAGTCAAATGCCACTATTTTAAACTCACAATTATATTACTATTTTATACTCACCATAGATATTTTAATTAAACTATCGTAAATTTTTATTGTTTCCTGCGATACTAAATGTGAGACTGAACCCGCTATTTTATTCTCACACATTTATAATCATAATTAGATAATCATAACTCATTACGAAAAATGAACTCACTATTTACTAGTCACAATTGTGATGGTTGTAATAACCATATCATTTTGATTGGCTGCGGAGGGATGATGACCAAGTCAACCACTATCTCCTGAAGTACCAAATAATCGCGCTATATTCTAGTTATTTTTACAAAGGCTGATTATCGTGGTACAAGTGTCAATTAAGAACCATTAATTAGTTAATTCGAAATGCCTTGTTAAGTTTGATATATAAATTCAATTAATTTATTTTTTTCAACATATTCACATATTTGAAAAAAACATTCACATATTTGTCTACAAAATGTCATATTACTTCAAGGAGGCTTAATTAAGATAAAAAAATTGCAATTTTAAAGGTATTAAATGAAAGATCAATAGAATAGAATAACTTTTATCTTTGATATAAGTGCGAAAAAAATAATCGTAAGAATATTTTGCAGAGAAAATTAGACATTTATGATGTTGGATCTTAAAAATTGATTACATTTAAAGAAGTTTCAATCTGTAGTCTGTCAATCATCTTATCACAAAGAAATTTCGATTCTAGATTTTCATGCAGAACATTAAATGTTATTTAAGAACTAGTATACTTCTTTGTCCCTAGCTCAGCGTTGCAGCCTACGAATTAAATGCAAGAGGCCAGGCGAATGGTCTTCGATATTTAAAAGCAGGTATCAGGACTTGACCTGCAAACCCCAGAGATATCACTTCACTTGAAGAACATCGCGAGCACGAACAAACTTAACGTGATCCAACTGACTTTGGTGAACATGCCACATCTTTGTTAATGTCATGATTCAAATATAATGGCCTTCTAATAATAAGAACCACCCCCTAACTAACCAGAGCATGGCCTCAACCAATAAAAAAAATCAAGATTCAAAAACTCAGAATTTAAAGGTTATTTATATCTCACCGAGTAATACCAATTCCTGATTTGAAATGGCTAAATGTTTTGGATAAAAAAATTGCAAAAATTTAAATTATTGACAAAAATATATAATTTAACTTTTCATTAGAATGATATATCATTGAAGTCATATATATGTATTGATAATTATGTAAATAAACTTTACTCTCATATAATTATTTGTTCATTAAATTTGAATTTTTCCTTAATTATGACCCTACCATTTCTCATCCCATTTTGATTTCTAAAATTACATTCGTGTGGTTCTACAGCTTCTAACAATTTTCAATAAGTTAGAAGCTTTGGAAAATATATAATTAGTAACTAAGTTTTAATGATCAAACTTCTGAAAATTTTAAACGATTTTAATTTAGATAATGAGTTTGATATTAATCTTTATGTGCCTTTATATGCGTCTCATTATCTTAAATATTTAATTAGTATATATTTATTAGTATTTATAATTTTATTTCTGAATTCATTTTTATTGAATATACGTATTCACATGTGTATATTGCGTAAATAAAATGCAAGCTTAATCTTAATTTAATCGAAAGAGCTCCTAAGTTTTTTCACCCCAGTCATGAGAGTTTGATTACGTAGGAAGTATAAATTTCATTAATTTATAGATGAAGAGTCTTCATTTTCTTGGTCTTCAACCGTAAAATTCTTCGTATTACGATTGCTAATATTTCAGACTATGCGCCCCTAGTGTAAAATGATCATAAATTTATTAATTAAAAGTTACAGATATGCTGTTATGTACTGTCATATAAACATGCAAAAATCAATAACTTAATCTGTGAGTAACAAATTTCTTTTTCTCTTCTGATAAATTGAACTAATAGTTTTCAACAATAGAAATTTCCTCGAAATTTTACTCATTTAATACGAATGATAAATTTTTCAATCAATCGAATGTGTTCTCTTTTAACTTCAATTAAAATATTCAAACAAAAACGTCTTAAGAGAATCACTCCCAAGGGAAATTTTTGTGTGTGGCACCTGATACAAATTATTTAAATTATTTGAAGAAACCCATTTACATAAACTGCGTAAGAAGACACATTTGCATGAAATGAAAAATGTTCTTCCAAACTTCGATAAGATCGCTTGTCACGGTATTGAATGAATAATAGATTAAAGTCGTCGAAGCAGCTTACATATTAAGCAAAACGACTTTTCCTAGAAAAGTTTGGCATCCAAAAGAAACGCTCCCCGTGCAGATGTAATTTATAAGAGACAGAATTTGTGATGAATAAAGTATCGGTATTAAGCATGGAAATCTCAAAAGCAAACGGAATATTTTTTGGTTAATATATCCATCCTGTTGCATCTGCAAAATTAATAACAATTTTAAAAAAATGCGTAACTATTTGAAGAAAGAATACACATAATTTGCTATTCTAACGAAACAAATTATAAAAATTCTTATATGAAATGCAAAAAAAATAACAATAGTATCTATTCATGTTCAAAATTTAATTTTAAAACTGTCATTTCTTATAATTTTATGTTTGAACTTTCATAAATATTTACCCTGACTCTTATGTCATGGAATTAATTGCAAGAGAAAAAAATAAACTGAAAAAAGGGGGGTATTTCAAATTATTTTAAACATTTTACATTAGCTAATGTATATTTCAGTGATATCTGAAAGATCTCGAATATTAAATTTTTGCAGTTCTAATTCTTATAGCAAAGTGTCATAGTTATTGGGTACCGTAACTTCCTGAAAAAATGTGCCTTAGTACGAATAGTAACAAAATTACTGATTATTAAAAATATTTTTCAAATATTTTTTTATTTCTAATACATGGTACTTAGGATATTCCACCTATTTAGCAAGTCAAGGGGTAGAAGTGAGGGCAACCTATACAATGAGGCACCCTAGGATGTGCCAGCGTTGCCCGGAAGTGGGCGAGTCTTCGTAATTTAAAAGCAGAGATACAGGACAAAAACCCAAAACTTTATCTGCTATCTACAGTGGTATCAGTTCACATGGAGGACATTGCAAATATGACATATTTTACGTAACCCAGCCGCTGTTAGAAAACACGTTGAAACTTCGGCTGAGTCGAGATTTAAACCCATTACCTTCCAACAATAAGAGCGAACGTTCTAAATATCCAGGCTAACCAAGGCCACATCAAATATAATCTACCAAAATTGAAGTGTTAACAATAGCTGCATAATAACTGAATAGATCGAATCAGTTTCAAAGATTTTTGAAAAGATTAGAATGTGTCCACTGTAATGTGTGCCTAAGCTAAATTGTTTATTAAATAGTTTCAGCTTCAAGAATTATTTTAGAATAAGAAAATAATTACTGGTAGCTGTTGCTTGAGATATATGCTATGTAATTAAATAATTTCATCTGTGTTAATTTTGTGACTCGTGCAGATGTTCCCCACAGTACTTCTTCCAAATCGAAATTTTTTCAATTATAAGTCTTCCAACTAAAATCAATCTAAACTTTATGATAATATTAGGAATATTATTTGCAAAAGCGGGACTATCCGTTAACTATGTGCTTCATTAGAGCAGAACTTGTTGGTTTTTATATACTAGATTTAATTCTGAAACAAGTCATATATCCGTATGGCCTGTACTAACATGTACGCGTCCCCAATATTTATTTACTTTTTTCATAATATATCTTTCATACCGTATCTCTGGATTGAAAGCTTATGTGCAAATGCAGCATCTTCATAAAATTCATTTTTCAACATATACCATTTCGATTTTAAATTTTTAGACTTATTGGCAATATAATGCAATTACTTTATCAGACTTTGAACGGCAACAAGTACTTATTTCATCGGAAGGCAATAATCGACCTCCAGATGCCATTATGTGAGTGGCTAACATAACTATGTTCCCAAATTTACTGTAAATTACTATATTCTGTCATCTTTACATATTTGTTTGGGACAAAGAAATCCTTTTTTTACGTAGAATTTATGCAATTTGTTTCGGATATGCTTTGTGAAAAAGATTTAAAGCTATTTTAAAGTCCATATTTGGTTTATGTGATGCTGCGACTGTTAATATGGGGTGAACTTTGATCATTTCTGATATTTTTCAATATTTTTGATGACGTTGCAACTCATGCGAGGTGAATCCTTAAAATATCTGAATGGAATCTACAAAACCAAAATTGCATGTAATGGCTGTTACAGTATCCAAACTATAAATCCCATTCAAAATTTTAGCCGCCTGGCTGCATTTTCACCGTTATCAAATAAAAAATGTAAAATGTAAAAAATTTTCTTTTGGTTGATATTCATTTTCAATACCCTGTAAATCACAACTGAATGGACAAAATGAAATTAGCATATGAATTATCTTAGACCGAAATGTCTCCTTTTCAGTGAGCATAAATCTGAAAATTTCTTATCGATATTTTTTGCGATATCAATCACTACAATTTGCGATATCAATCACTACAATTTGAGATATCAATCAGAATCACCACCAGTCGAAAAAATAATAGATTTCTTTTCCCCCAAACTTATTTTATAAGTGTTCTTCTGAATATTTTAATAAATCATTTCCAGAGTAATTCAGCATTGTTTTATTCCAAGCAATAAATTGTTAATTTATGAATAAAATAGTACAAATCAACTACACAATAGTAGACATTCCAAACAAGAGGGACAATTGTTTATTTTTATTTAACTACAAGACATGTTCTTTGAGGAAGGTATGTAGTCGGACATGGACAAAGTAAATAGAATCTTTTTTTTCATCCACTGGGCTCCAATTCATTGTTTACTGTGATAGTGGAGTCTGCTATCGACAGTAAGAAAATATTCTGAATAATAATTTATATTAATGTTTCGCAATAAGCGAAATATTTTTTAATTCTGAAGATAAATTATGTTCAGTATGCTATACAGAACTTATGTATATAATATTGTCTTTAGGATAATATTCATGAACGGCAATTAGAATAATATTACTGGTTATATTACTGTATATTACTGACTATATACTTTATCGAGTATGCGTTATAAGAACATATATTGTGCAAAGCGGTCAAAAATATATATCCAGTTCAGAAGAGTCATTGTATATATATATATATATATATATATATATATATATATATATATATATGTATAATAATAATAATAATAATAATAATATAATCTCACTTAGTATTCCATACTTTTTCTCATAAAAACTAATTCGATGGAGATCAATTTATAAAAATAGTCCCCGCAGTACGATAAATATTTATAGTAATGGAGGATTTTTAAAAAGACTATTTAACATTCATCTCTCCCTTCAATTTGAGAAATCATTTTTGTTGAAAACTGTATATATATATATATATATATATATATATATATAAATATTCCTCAGCTAGGACAGTAAAAGAAAGGATAATACACACACAGTAGAAGAAGTAGCACCTGAAAATAAGTAAAATCATAGATGATAGAAAGATAAAAATGATGGGTTGATTATAGGTTTGAACTTCATCGATTAGAGCTCCACCTTTTGAGATTTTGTGTAATTAGTAAGCTGTCGCTGTCAGTCAGCTTTGTTAAATTTATGAGGGGATTACAAAAGAGTTACTGTGGGGAATCTCGTTCACTTCGAATATTTTTAGCTCTGGTTTTATTATTCATGACGTTTTTTTTTTTTTTTTTTTTTTGTTTCTGTCTAGTTTTTTTGTGCTTTAATGAAATAGGTCATTCAACTGCACATTTGAGTTTGTGCTGAGAGATTAGTTTATCAAGTATGATTAGTTTCACTTAAACATTACTTATTTTCTTATCTTAATTTAATTGCAAAATTCATTCTAAATATTCAGTTAAAGGAAAATTATAGATACACATTTTAAGAGATTTAATATTTAAATTTAATTTTAACTCCACACACATTATTATCCAAGTTTTGAATTATACAGAAGTTTTGAAATATTTTAAATAAATATATGTTCCTTTAATTATTTATTGTGTAAAACTGAATATGTTTTTGATGAAATTTTTTAATATTTTAGTGATTGAATATTATTAATATATTTTCCATATTACTAAAATATCCATAAATTATATAATGCTTATTTTTATTGTTGTTTTTCTTACTAACTCACTATAATTAACTCAAGTTTTCAAGCACTAAATTTATTACACTTTATTAAATAACTGAATTTATAACAACATTTAAAGGAATATTTTACTTAAATAATAAGGTCGTGTTATCTAACAATGTTCCGTAGAAAAAAGTATTTTGTCTACTCTAAAATGAACAATTTTCCTTGCACTAGAAATTTGCAATTATCTATATGAAACCTCTATGAATTATATTTATTCTTGAAATGAACAACTGCATGAATTCCTGATGAAGAATATGTATTTTCAAAATGAATATTTATAAAATACCAGTTATATAAATGTATTTTTGAAATAAATATTTTGTGAAATGTCATGTTAACGAAATATATCTATTTTGGTACTCCTCGATATCCACGGGGACCGGGTAGGGAACGGCGCCAAGACTATCGCCAATCTACCATCTCTCGTACGTAATTTGTGGTTTCTATCTCTCAGAGATTTCTTTCCACAAGGTAAGGTTCAAGATGGTGGCGAGCCATACTTTTTTTTTAAATTTTGTTTCGCCACTTAACTAAGTCCCATAATCTTTCCACATTTTGAGTGTCAAAGCTTGCCGTTGGTCAACAAAATTAAAATTATGATTCATAGTCAAATGGCTATAAACTGACTTTTCCAAATAGTCCGTTTTGTGGGCTCGCCAACAATCTGTGTGTGAATAAATTGTCGATCATTCTTCTACATAGTCTATACTCGTTGTTTATACTAATGCGCTTGTTTCCCATTTCCGGAACTTGAACAAGCAAACACTCAGTGTTTCATGGCATTATCCGCTGAATATTCATTGTTGTGGAAAAATGTGTTATTGCTTTAATGGTGCAAGAACAATCTCTAGTCAATTTGAACTACTTTTCCAGGTTCGCCAATTCTTTCTTTCGGTTTTCGAAGTAAATCTAAAGAACAAATCTCCCTCATAGAATTGTTCATGTCAAAACGTAGTTTTTAGAGAAATATTTAGTTGCTTATCTTACCTCTTGAGAGATGCTAATTCCTATGCCCAGCAATACATGAATCGCACTACTATTAAAAATGGTATTCTGGAACCACTAAGACAAGTGTCGGATTCAAAGTTCTTTTTTGTCGACAGCTTTTCACATTACACCTCCACATACTTTCCTTTACATATAATTTCGTGTCCATTTACGCATACTACATTATAAAATTCTGTATATTCCGAGAGAGTGCGCCTTTTTCCTGGAAAAATGAAATGTCCTCTTCTTCAAACCTCGGTAAATTGAAAATTATCGACATTTTTACAAGGTTTAAATTGAAAAAAAATATTAATACTTCATGTGGTTCCAATGAAACCGAAATTGAAATTGCGTATGTTTGGTCCTTATTTTTGACTTTTTTCCTTCTTCTTTTTACATAGTTTGGTGATTTATCATGGTTATCATGAAAATTAAAGTGTACCTGCATTTTAAGTTATCTGAGTCTCACCCACGAGTAAATCGCAAAAACTATGTTTGCTGCGAATTTTCTAAAAATCATAAGGAAGTAGTTTTACTCACTATAGGAAAGCATCACCATACATTTGTTTCCTAATATAATGCATTGCAAATGCCATAATAATAATGCATTTTCAATTTTCATGGTAAAACGATTTTACAATTTTAGAGATACGCTTGGAAGATTTATTAAAATATAACAGTAACTTAATATGATTTAGCTTGAGAAATTTCGGAATAACATTATGCAATTTCATTTATTAGTAGTAACACAGAAAAGAAAACCACTTCATTATTTTTGAAATTTTCCTTTTAGTAAATATTTACGGGAATACTTCACATGTATTGCAAATTATTGACATTTGCAGAGTTTATAATAGATTCAATTATTGACAAGCTCTGGAAATGCTTGAATACTTAAATGCAACAATTCTGTTTAAACTCGACAAAATTTTGCATATGTTTTAATAATTAATAATCTATTTATCAATAACATATATTTTAACTTAAAAAAATTGCTATACTATTATATCAAGGAGTAAATCTTACATTTGTTATTGATAAAAGATGAGTATATGAGAGATAAAACATTAAATTTATAAATTTCAAACAACTTTTTGGATGAGGTCTTTGCACAAGAAGAAATTCAAAAATATAATACTATTTTTGAATTTCTTTATAAGGTAGCTGTTATTGTAGTTAACGTACGAATCATTGTCAAAGATTTCTTAAACATGTAATGAAAATATTTTCATCGAGAAGACACCTAAATTCAGAAATAAATTTAAGACAAATGTATGCTTTTGCCAAAAGTGTACCTCGCTGGTAGCCGAAAGGTTAGCGCTCTTGCTTTGATTCTATAGTTATCATGCTTGCATGTTTTTAATAGTTCGGAATTCACTTTAAGCCGTCGGTCCCTATCTAAATAGCCCTCGTGTTCAAAAAATGTTCGTTCAGGGACAATAGAAACAACTTGCAAAAAGTGCTTTAAAATAACACTACATTATAATAAAGATGTTTTAAATTTTTTTTCTGTATACATTATGTTTATCTGACTTCAGAATCTCTTTCGCAGTATCTGATTCACAAATTGATTAACATTTTGTTTCAACTGCAAATTGATATGATTTTCTTATTCATATGAAGTTTCTTTGCACACGAAAACTAATTAAACCGGAACCTATAGTTTAAAGGGTATTATGAACCACTACAAACATCCGAACTCAAGTTGAGAATCGAACCCATGATCTATGGAAGAAACAGTTAGAGCGTTGACCATCTATCTGCCGCTCCTGCAAAGCAGGAAGCAGAAAAGTTTGTGATCTGGCTTCAGATAACAGATCATAGATTCGAATCCATCTTCAGACGAGGGTCTTTGTAGTGATTAAGATTTCTCTTAAAATTGTTGGTGTCAATTGATTAATTTCTCGAATGCAAACATTAACTTCAGATCGAATAAATATACCGAACTATACCTAAATAATTTACTTCTAGCTAAATCCGGAACTAGATATTTCTGGAAGTAAAACGATGAATCTTTTTGACAAAAGTTGACATTAGAAATTCCAAAGAAAAAAAAATGAAAGAAAAACTCATTTAGAAATTTTAATGACTTTGCTTATCTTCCAAAGAAAAAAAATGGAAATATTTTTCTCTTAAAAAAAATACTCAGCTTGTGTAATTTATTTGAAGTGAAGTGAAAAGGATAACTCCTCTCTGAGGATGAAGCGACGGGATCGTATTTCGGCACCCATTCGCTGAGCATCAATCCGAATGCAACCGGAGAAGGAAAACACGGACTCTCACTTTAAGCCCCGAGGAACAAAAAAGCATATTTATGACGCGCGAGCTAACTTTTTCTTTTGCTTCCTCTTAGATTCGGATTCTGAACTCACATCAACTTGCGTGAAATGAGTTTGCGCCAGTAAAAGTAAAATGAGACCGAGCTGTTTTAGCCTTGCATTGTTAGAAATATTTCTTTCCAAAAATATTCGCAAAACTGAAAATGTTTCGTGATTTTTGTTGCTCTCGATATGCTAAAAAAATTAAAACACAGCACTACATGTATTTCATGGAAAACTTATAGCTTTAGATAGTTTCTAAAACGAAATTAAACTGTATACGTAATCGAGAAAGAGATACAATCCATGTTTAATTAAAACATTACTTTTTAAGAAATAGATTTTACGAATTATATTTTCGGAATCCAAAAATCATTTTAGTAAATAGATTTTTAATTTTAGTTTCGTAGAAAAAATATTTGAAATGAAGTTACGCGAAATAGGCTGAAAATTCAATAGTCTGAACAAAGAATCTTCAAAATTAATTAGGCTTTTAAAAATTTGAGCAGTTTTCAGGTTTTCTCAGAACAATTGCAAAATATTTTACCCCAATTAATTAATTTCTCTATTCCAATAAATTTCTCGCTTATAAATTCAATGTTTTAAAAAGAATCACTTGATTTTTATTGTTAGAACAATTAACTTTATGATGATTTTTTGTTTTCTTTAAATTTTCAATTTCTTTTCCTTCAAAAAAGAATAATATTCACTAAAAAAATTTTCTTGATATTTTAAGAATTTATTGTTACTTGGTGTGTGTTTTTATATCTACGAAGTTGCTTCAAACTTATTGGATAAAAATTAAATTTTCAAACATGAAATGTTTATATGTGGATATTCATATCACATATATTATTATATAGCAAAAAAAAATCGAAAAGTATAGTGCGAAATTAATTATGGCTAAAAATTATTTGTTCACTCTGCAATATATGTGTGCTACTATATATTTAAAATTAAAAAATCTCCCATAACTTCAAATGCAGCTTGGTTTTTCAGTTATAAAAAATTAATTGGAAATTTAATTTTTCAGTTTAAGAACACTTTCCTTCAGCACGAAGGGTAACTGTCTAAAAATCTTTTTGCAATTCCTCCGAAGAGTTTTTAAAATCCTCCGAAAATTAAAGCGAACAGTAAATCATAGCAGTGTACACAAATCCATATTAGAAAAAGCAATACATTAAATATCAGTACCAGCAAATCAAAACTTATTTATTAAATTGGAAGAAAAATATGGTTACCAAAAGTAATTTATATACATTAGTTGGTATTATATATTATTAATTTCATAGTCTTTCATATTTTATATTTATTTCTTTATGTTGTATTTACTGCTTTATATATATGTAATTATTGAAAATTAAATAAACAAGAAAATTTTTCCTTAAAACGAATATAAGCTCCTAGATTTTGCAAAAAAAAATTTGTAGTTTGAGATTTAATAAACAGACACAACATTGCATTGACATTGGATAACAGAAGGACTTTGATAAACAACTGAAGGCTTTTGTGTAAAGTATTTTAATTTCCACCATTACCTTATGGAAAAAGATTTTCTCATGTACCAGATTATTTATATCTATTATAAAGTAAATTTGCAGTGATCCACAGCGGCATTTTCTAATCAAATGACAAATCTAGTTATTCACACATACAGTTATAACAGGTACAGTTATAACCCGGAATCTTAATCTATAAAGACTTTAGTTCTATCATTAGAATACCTTGATCTCACTTGTCTCTCAGGGCATCTATCAACTCAACTTTTAAGATGTTTTATCAATATCTATCATATTTTAAATTAAATATTTTAATAATTCACGTTAAAATATGATGAATGAATTTGTATATATTTTACTGAATTCCTATGTTACATATACGTAGTTTGGAAAATTTCCAAGCCCCCACTTCTACCTATGTGAAACCTATGTACCGTCATTCAACTGTGATTAAGACCCTATTTTTATGTTCCGAAGAATGCAAATCTAGCATTAGGTTACGATGTGAGTTTAACTAACTCAGTGCACAAGCAGAATCTTTTAATAAAAAGGATATTCTGCTCACTTAAGATTTATATCTTAACGCTGTTCACTCGGCAATTTTCGTCTTATATAAATCGATTCCCAACTTTTATCACTAGTCCGTACGTGCTTCAGTTGTAAATGATGCCGCGTATTTACTTTACTTCTTGTTATTCGTCTGGGAACTATCTAGGACATTATTTCCTAGTACCAAGTGATGAGATGAATACACTGCATCATAAAAACTGCCGAAGCGAGTCTGTCCAAAGCTTTGGAAAGCAATAATATCAATCTCACTGCTTTGGAAATATGTCCTAAGTTGTATTAGTTTGGTAAAAAAAATCGACAGTTATTGTAGGTAAATAAATATGTATTATTATTTAATAAATCTAAATTTGTATTAAACTTAGTAAATTATATCGAGTATAGTTTTGGATTTAATCGTTTTCACCGTGTGAAGAATATAGTTTTGTAAATTCATAGTCCCTATATATGTGTGTGTGGGTGGGTGGGTGGATGTGGGTGTGAATTCTATCATTCGCTTTCTTTTACAAGAAATTATTTAATAATTTCCAAAAATTACCTCTTTGTAATATATCAAGCATTCCTCCTATAGAATACTTTAAAATTTCTTTCATTTACTCCTAATAACAACCCTGTATTCTTTAGTTTAATACTTCATGAATTGGATTCCCACGTCAGTCGAAAATATATGCAATGTTCGGAGGCTGCTTCAAACTGTAGGTCCTAGTCGAATTGGCTTTCGTGTAAAAAATGAGAACTGAAATTAAACTAACTCCTTATATTAAACTTGTAAACTACTCATAAGCATATAAATTGAGTTGTTACCTAGTTCTAGAAATGAAACATTGAAGATGAAACGTCTGTGGCTTAAGAGTCAATTTCTAAACTTGATATGTTATCATATCTCTGAAATAAATTATGTAATAATCACCTGAAAGTTATGCATTAGTATTCATTTATGTAAATTGTTGCCGACCACCTTGTCTAGTGATCAGAATGCCCGACTGCGGATGGGGAAGCCCTTCATATGAATCCTGGTTTGGGCATGGATGTATTCCCTCCCCCCCATCTCTCTCCTGTCTTGATTCTTTCATTGTATGAATTATTGCCTACCCCATAAACGGGTACCTATGGCATGTACGTACTGAAGAAGTCGGAGTCCACACCAAATTATGGTACAGTTGGAAAAGTGGAAAATCGCACTCCTTCACTGCCAGCCTAGCTGGTACAAAACAACAACAACATATAAGTTCTTTGTCATCCAAAAGGAAACAACAGGAAGGAAGCATGCATCATGTAAAATTTAATGATATCTTTACAACAATTAGAGATGTAAATCATCAGTATTGCAGCGCATCAGCTAGGATGATTTTAGTTCCGCCTACATAACTAGGACAAATGCAGCTTCACCTACAAGCACTATATAAAAATTAGATTACCAAATTGAAATACGGCAATAGCTTTTTAATGACATTTTATCCAAAAGAAGATTAAATTTATCTCGTAGAAGCATTCACAAAGCTTTCAAGCAAGTTCCTGATGGAAGAAGAATAGTTGTCAATAGGGACAGCTGATTATTCTATCGGCTATCGTGTAAGACCAAGCAGCTTTAATGCAGATCTGTAATTGCTGAATGCAGGAAGGAAAGTAGGGCCGACGTGACTGATCACACCTACCATGTTACACCACCGCACGTGATGATAAGGCATTATGTGTCCATGGCAGTAATGAACCCTCAACAACATTACGAACAATTGAACAACATATTCAATATATTACACATTACTCGGTGTTCACTCGTACCATTCAAAATCGTTTGCTGATGCATTGAATGCCCGAGAGACTCCATTGCTTCATTTATCATTGACTTATCGGAACTTTCTGTTTGATTTACTGTTTAAAAATACCTTGCAAAAAATATATTAAAATTGATTTTGGTAGCTTAAAGTTTAGCTATTATATCAATATTTTGACTCATCAGAATATCACTGTGCGATATCACGGCTATATTCAACAGAATCATTCCTTTTCTAGGCATCTTGGAAAGGGAGCCTACAGAAACTCGATTCAGAATGGAATTCATATTTGATCTTCCTCGATTCAAAGTGAAATTTTCATATAACTATTGTCCGTATACTAACGGAGGGGGGAATAAAATGTACCAAATCAGATGAATTCATTATTTGCTCACGTCTGAGTTCTTTAGTAGAAATGAAACCTGTCTACAAAGGACTCACAGTAGAGGAATGTTAAGACAGCACTTTTCACTGTGGTAAATCCGGGGATTGATCCTAGCTACTGTCAAAAGGGGGAAAATGGATGTTTCACTTCTACCTGCAGCAAGTAGTTTGGTGTGAGTGCTTGGGAGTTTTCTAAGTTTCAATTCTAAAACATATGCATGTGGCCACTATCTATGAAAAGTCTTCTCGGAAGTCAATTTATCCAATGGATATCAAAATACTTTGTAACAGACAGGTCCAGTTATTATTTGTTTGTCGCTCAACAATCATTTCTTCCACAAGAGGGCTAGCTGGAAATACTGTTTAAAGTGGATTCCGAAAATTAAAACATCCGTGCCCATGGTAGGATTCGAACCCACGAATGACTTTGTTGCCCATTACACTGACCACAACTCCGTGTAAAAACCTATGGTCAATCTGTTGTTTCTGTTATGTACTGTTAACAAATTAATTGACTGATACTTATATAATAAATGACACAATTAATAATATAATCATTTATTTCTATATAAAAGATAAAAATGGTGATTTTATATTTCTGATAAACTTATATATTTTGCAAATAAATACTATTGACAGAGTAATTTGTTTACAGTGATATTATCTCAGCTCTAAGCTTTTAAATAAATAAGGAGGAAATTAGATGGAATTACTGATATGTGAGTTTACCCAGATTTATACATATTTAAGTACTTTTTTCCAAATTTAATTTTCCAGTTTAATTCCAAATAATATCTTTTTGATATTTAACCTATTATCCTTATTTATTTCAAAAATATAGAAAGTCTTCCATTTTTCTTATTTACATAATGTTTTTGTCAAATAAATACATAAATATTTTGTGCCAAATAATTTAAATAACATTAAAAAAATTTCTTGTTAGCAAAATAATTCGTAATGGTTAAGGATACAATTTTGCATATTATTAAGTAAATTTAATGTGTTTTCTACGTCTGATATGATAAAAAATAATTAAATTCTTGTAGAGTTTGTATCACCATAAACGCACTTACCGGAAAATATTGCGCCCAAGTTTACATAATATAAAAGTGCATGACGGCTTTAATCACATAAGAGAATTAAGTACTAAACTTATATATCAGTTTTATACATTTGCATTTTAATATACATAAAGTTTTGAAATATTTTAATATGTTATGTAAATATTAAATTGTGAAGAATACTTTATTCTCATATAAAATATGAGTAAATAAAGTGCATAACATTTTTATGAGTTTAAGTATGAATAATAAATTTGTGTTTATAATATCTATCTTTATAACTGCATTACTACCAAAACGCTCTCATATTTTTAAGGAAGGTATTTTATAGAATTTAACAGTTCCAAGGAATTTTTCTAGTTATAAAACTATCAGCCTGATTAATTTTATGATATTTTTATAGGCTTTACACGTCTAAATGGAGTAGTTATTGTCTGGTTTCCATGTATTTAAGAAGATTTTCTTTCTGTTACCGAAGTAGAAATATTTTACATAAGGGAATAAGGCTTACAACTATATTATTTACTATCACAATAGACGAAAACACTTATAAATTGCTTTAAAAATACTAGCTGCGAAAAAGTTTACATAAAGATTCCGGTGTTTTCATTATATCAATTTAAGATGTTATTCATTTATTATTAAAAATGACAGAGGAAAATTTTAATATTCTAAAGCTTTTATGATTATACTGAAAAACTTTATTGATACACAACTTTCATGAAATGTTCTTGCGTTATCGATTGTTATCAAAACAAGAAAGTTTTGAATAGTTAAATAACAATGCTGTTGGGGATGCTTTTGTAATAACTTTCTAAATTTAACTTAGAGCTCGCAAGTATTGTTAGATTATAAATTCTAAAATCGGAAATTCTAATTAGTTTGTCAGAGGCTACTTTGCGTCATGAATGATTGAATTTGATTGGTCGAATCAGATGGTTAAATAACGCCTTTTTGATAACGCCACAGCTGACCTCATCGCAATTTTCAAAATTGAGAACTCAAAGTAAGCTGACAAATTAGATAAGGGACAACATAATAAGTGAAATGCTAATTTTACTAGAATACTTTTCACCTTACTCAGCATAAAATCCAGTAGGAAATATTTTATTAAATTTATATTTTATATTTATTTAAAAATAAAGCAAAACCGGAAGTTCAATAATTATTAATATTTTTTCCTGAATATGTAATATTTTCCCTCCACGTGGGATTTTGGAATTCTTTACAATGTTTTTTATTTAAACAGTTATAAGAAAACTACATGAAAATTTTGTTTTTGTTTAATCTATAAATTCTTATGCTTGAAGAATTGCCTTTAAAAATTATAAAATAATTTAAAAATTAAGGCTAAATATAGCTTTCAAATAAATAAAGATTAAAATCAACTGTATCACTCAAATATTTATTTTTAAGTAATTGAAATTACTTAAAAACCATTATTTGTACTCATTATTATTATTAATAAAACTTCGTTGTTCGGAACGGAAAGTCTCAATCTCGATCCCAATTACTCTGGAGCAATGGAAGATAAGCATTAAATTTCTGTATGTTCATCTATCGGGGAAAAAGTTTCGTTTGGTTTGTTTATGGCTCAACATTGTTTGTACATGAAAGCTAATTAGACAGTACAGTTAAAATTAGATACGGAACTACTATAAGCATTCAAGCAAGAATAGGAAATCAAATACACTAGCTGCAGAAATGAAGGCGAGAGTGCTTATTATTCGGCTGTCAAATTAATGTGAGTGCTCGGGAAATTTCTGAATTCTTTTCTAGAAACATATGAATTGATTTACAAAATATCCCGGAAAACAACTATAAATAGTGCATAAAAAGAAGCCTTACAAAAGTCTGTTCTCTTCAAAATGTAAATTTGATTGTTTTTCATAGCATGTGAGTTAAGTTTTATGGCAACCATTTTGATAAAATTGAATTCAGAATACAGAAATACAGAGTGAAAGTAAAATCCCTTTCCATTGTATGAAAATTTACACACTGATTTGATTTGTTTGTCACTCATTAGTCATTCCTTTGGTACACGAAGGCTAAATGAAGCGGCACCTGTAATAAAAAATGAGTTCTGTATCATTACAAACGAGTGTGACAAAGGTAAGATTTGAACTCACTAACTGTCAAACCGAAAGCCATCAGAGCACTAATCGTTCGGCTGCTAGTTCGTTTCTTCCTAAGAGGGCCATCATGCCACTGAGCTAAAATGGGTCAGTGTCTCATGAAGTACAGCAAAGAACAATCATTGAATAAAAGTAAATTTTTTTCACATAGAATTTATATTTTTGTCTTGGGAGTTATTCAGTTCTCGCCGAATAGAAATTGAATTCTAACTTTTATCTCTTGTCTGTACGTGCTTTGATTGTAAATGATGAGAACATTTTCCTTAGTTTTTGCTTTTACTTAGGATCTGTGTCTGACATGCATTTTCAAGTATGAAGAAGCGAAATCATGAAAGTAAGATTAAATGGTATATTTTTAATACAAGAAATATTTTCAAAAACTGAAATTGTATGATAGCTTATATTAAAATATAGCTAAAAATTATATATAAATATGTATAATTAGCACCTGTTAATTAGGATAAAAAACGCATTGCATTTAAGATTCTGAAAATAACAAGACTAAGTGAAGTTAACTAAATTCATGGAACTATGTGTCTCATATTTCAAATAAAAAAAAACATAAACATTTTATTGTTCCTCAATTACATTTAAATTTTTAATCATGAGGTGTTAAAATATAAACAATCTTGAAAAACTGTAATATCACTATTGTTGACATTTTACAATTAAAACAAATAAAAATTTATAATGGCAAAGTTCATACTATAAACTATACATATTTCAACACGATTTCATAAATCGAAATTTATATTTAGCATAAATATTTTTATTTACAAATAAAATTTCTTATAATATCAACAAATACTTCTTCGAACATCTTGTATTTTATTCTTTGGTACATTTTTTTTTAAATTAAACTTCAATATAGTCATTTTAATATTTTTCCTATCTTTGTCAGTCCATCTGTAAGGAACTTCACTCCTAACATTAAAGTTCTTAATACCATGAACACGAAATTAATATACTAATAAGCTAGGGATATTATATATCATTGAGAGTAAAATATAATGCTCAATTTTCTGATTTCATATCATCTATTTCTGCTTTCTCTGTGTAGTAAAACTTTCGCAAACATAACGAACATTATACAATATATCTTTGTAGTTCAATACCCATAAACACTCATAAAAGTATCTTGGTAGATAAATATCAGAAATATACATTTTAAAATTAATTTAGGAGCATTTCTCTTAAGTTTTGATATTATTTTCCGATAGAATACCAAAATCAAGGGATACTTACTGAGATCGAACACTTGAAAGCTCTTATTCTTTAATTAGAAACTGAATCTAAAAGGAATTGACCTTGCCTATGGCAAATCGACACAATTTTACTGAAAACATTTGTACGTTTCTATTATTCGAAGGAACTAATGTAATACAATGTAAATAATTTATAGGTGAGAGGTACATATTCATTTTTAATATTCTGTTGGTTAGGTCTGAGATCCTAAATAATAATTTTATGCATACCTTCTTTGAACTATTTTCTTAAACTCTTTACTTTATTATAAAGAAAATTATCCAATTTACATGAATAACTCATATGTTATTTAGAATAAATTTTTTGCTACGAAATAAAATTTGAAAATCTTTTTCGGCTTGAATGTCTCAAATAAAATTGATAATTTTGAATTTCTACAAATTTGTCAAAGAGATCTTAATCTTTCTTCTTTATCGAAGTAATCGCATTATAGATAATGAAGTACAGTTTAATTTTCTATATGTTTTCTAATAAAAAGAAAGAATTATAAAACAGCTCGTAAAAATACTTATTATCTACGAATAATTTGTGATCTAAGACATAAGCTCCTTGATTTTACCATTAAAGTATTTACTTATATCGAAATTAATCTTTCAATAATTCTTATTAATTTTAAAAATATAATGAAGAAACTCATCTTTACTGCATTTTCGAAATTAATCTTCCAAGATTATTTTTGGAATAAGCTAAAACTCTCGCTAACATTTAAATTTTTCCAAATCTTTTGTAATTTTGATTATAATCATGAAAGAGTTTATAAAAATTTTAGATGATATAACTCTTTACTTTTCCTTTTGATGAGTTTCTAAATGTAGCTTGACTAATAGCTTCTATATTTTAAAGTTTAATATTGAAGACTCAATTTTGTGCGTCATCACTCATTTTCATTCTAGAATGTAAGAAGGCGATTGGTTAAATCTCTTTATGAAAATACTTCTTCCTCAATGACGTCATAGTGACGTTATCAAACAGTGAACAAAAGAAAATTCAAATGAAGTCGTAATTTTGACAAATACATTAATAATAAGAAAGTTAATTATATATAAATATTTTCACTGGTATTTTTTAATTTTCAAAAGAAGTATTATATATAAAATTTTGGTTTTTGAATTTATTGAAATATTTTCTGGAAATAAAAAATAACAATTTTAAATTCATTAAAAATGTCAGGAAATCCCGCATCGTATTTTTAGGATTTTTACATTTTTGAGTGCTTTAGATCCCATAAAGTTACAGAAAAATTTATTTTTACATTGTTTTGGATATATTCGGTTAAATAAACAAGGATGCTTATTTTAGACGTGGTAAAATATGTTACACCAATATGCAAGTTTCTATTCTGGGATTCGAATACAAGCGAAAATGAAGCGAAATTCATAGAGTGTAAGAATATTTAGCTCTAGTTATTATTTTTCAAGTGAACTTTATATATTTTTTAATTTTGTTAAATTGTTTAAACTTTTGTATACTGTTAAAGAAAGTACTATTCTTTAGAAAATAATAGATTAAATTTTGAGCATCAAATAAAACACAGAACCTTTGTTCTTGACAAATATAAATAAAAAGTTTTAGAAGTTTTCCAGACTTACATACAAAATGAAAAAATCGATGAAAAGCAAAGTAATAATCCAGATTATTTGCTTAAAGTAGAATAAGGATTCTTTTACAGGCGCTAGTGATTTAAGCCATCAATTTTCGCAGGCAGTAATTTTCATGGGAGAACAAAAATGTACCTTTCGGTAAAAAATAAGATTCGGACAAAAAAGATATAGAAATTCATTTATTTTTTACGATATTTACTGTTTATTTAATCTTGTTCAGATCTTTTTTTTTTCATTTCTTTGTTTTAAGAAAAGTTGTGCAAATAAAATGTACCTTTAATTAATTACATCTAGGATCTTTTTTAAAAACGAATTAAATCCTAAAATAAAAGCTAAATGCTCCTTTAAAAACAAGATTAAAATAAAAAATGTATTAAATCACAGAGTTAAACGAAACAAGAATTTATTAAGTTATTCTCTTTGGGAAACTTTTATTTTTAAAAAAAAATTAGAAATTTTAAGAAATATCTTGCTTTATATAAATAACAGTATGTCAAAATATTCTTAAGATACTTTGTGAAGGGAAAAAATATAACAACATTTTTTGATAATACATTTTTTATATTCGAAACAGATAAATATTAAAAAAATTTATTAGGTTTGATACAGTAATATTTCATTTATATTTTCCTGTTAAAAATTTTATAAATATTAGGTTGCCAAGCAGGAAATTAGTAGTTAATAATAATGCTAACTTTAACAGCTTACTAAATTATATTGATTTATTTTCCATTCAAGTATAAAGCATAAGCATAAAATTGAAGAAACGTAAAATTTTATATGAACAAAATCATTTATCATTAAATGTAAATGCATAGTAAAAAAAAATTTTAGAAAATCAAACGCACACACATTTATTAGTTTTTCAGTCTAGTGATTCTTCAAATGAAATATGATCTTATGCATGTTTAAAATGATCAAATGAGTTGTAATTTCGATAAACATCAACAACAAATCTTTGCGTTTTCATTTCAGGAAATCAACTTAGAAAAAAAAATTTCAAAGTTAAAAATCAATTATATAAGTCATTAATGTGGTTTGTTTACTTTGAAATAAAATTTTTTTAAAAAAAAAAGTGTATAAAAAGGGCAAATAAAAGTATTTTTCTTTCAATAATTAGGTTAGGTTTCTAAATAAGAAGTACTCAATTTAAAATAGGGGATAAAAGCAAACTTTTCTCTCTTTGATGGTGAATTAAGTAAGAATATCAGGTGATAGAAAATTCACTTTGCAGACTTAGCAATTGAGGAAAAAGCATGTTTGACAGATGTCTCTTGAAAACAAAAGCACGAGGTGGAAGAGTTGAAAAAATGTGCAATTTGTCTATTTCCGAAAATTTTTTGTAACATAGCATTTGAATATGCTGTTTGTACTTGTTTTGAAATTCAGCAAAAAATTTCACAGTGTGCGATAGAAAATCTAAACGTGTAGGAAGCTTCAAGACAAGAGGATGTGTGTGTCGTGAAAAAATCTGATGGACTTCAGGCGTCACTTTATCAATTTGGGCAAAATGAAAGAATTCCGGCTGTCAACTTTTAAGTCTTTAAAATATTCTGCTTGTAAATTTGAACAACATACGAATTCCAAAACATTCTAGATGGAAAATTTTTCTAGGACACAATTTCTGTCTTCATAAAATGATTGTCAGCAGCAAATGCCATCATTTGATTTACTGAAACAGAATTCATTGAGTTTTAACCTTTGCGAACAACTTGTCTAATTTTAGTGATTATGGAAACTTTCTTGTCACTTCCATTTCTTCTGATTTACTTAGAAACATCATAGCAAAATTATAAGATCAGTCACTTGAGTAAGATTCAGTTGGGGAAAATGTTTCTTCAGAAAAAAATCTATCGAACAAAGAAATTATTTGTTTTAAATTTCAGAGATTTGTGGCAACAACTTACTCACAAAATCTGTTTCTTTATGCTTAACAATTCAAAATCTGAAACTGTTTTTTTTTTTTTTTTTTTTTTTTTTTTTTTTTTTTTTT
>JAPDSC010067641.1:0-18484 GCA_026290005.1 Latrodectus geometricus
CCACATCCACTTACTATTTTGTAATTCAGTAAGAGAATGATTCTTTTCATTAAAAAAATTTCGATCTGTACTCGAAGTTCAAAAAACCGCTGCATGACTTAACCGGAACTGAGCCAGCTTATGGCAGCATGATATGGTAAATCATTTTTCCCTTTTTTCTATAATCACTCGGAATTGTCAGTGATTGAGCCCAATGGATCCGATGGAATTAATTAATAACTGTTATGACTGATTTTAGAAATTCAGACATATCCAAAGGTTTTCCACTCGAGGACTGTTGATGTATGATACAATGTAAAACTAATGGTTTTGAACCACCATCACACATTTTCTACTGCATTTGACACAAATGCAAACACTCCTTTATATTTACCACACATGTTTTTGTTTTCATTAGTTGTAATAGATTTCAAGTTTTTCCATCATAGGTTCTTTTTATTAATGGGAATGTCAACTACCTTAAAAATAACTTCCCTAGTATTCGTGTTTGAATATTACCAATATCAATAGGCTTTTCTTACACTTGATAGTTTTATTTACTCCTCGAATAAAAATAAACACTTGAACTGTATCTGACACATCCGTTGACTCCTTCAAGGTCACATTGAACCACTCAAGATGGATGTGTCAGATACAACATTTGAACTGTATCTGACACATCCGTTGACTCCTTCAAGGTCACATTAAACACTCAAGATGTTCATTTTTGTCTCACAATTGAGAAAATATATCTTCTGCAATCTCTTGTACCTTCCGAGCCACTGTGTTTGCTGACAAACTCAGGGTTTGAAATAAATTTATATTTCCGGAGCACATTTCTTCGGCTACTTCAACGCTTTGTTTGACTATTTCTTCATCGGTGAATGGTTTTCCATGTTTAGCGATTTCACAAAAGCTGGAACGAGTTGCAGGCTCTTATTCAGTATTGACTTTCGTAAATAAAGATACCCGCAGTTTCAATCCGTGCTTCAAAGTTACAAATTTTTCCATCTGCAATTTTCCTATATATTTTGAGTAATTTTGAAACTACTATGGTTTCATTACAAATCAAATATAGCACCTTTTTACTGGACTCAATTACGAAATATTGAAAGTTCCATTGATCTTTGGATATTCTGCATTCACTATTTTTCACTCCTTTTCCATGCAAGTAAATCATAAAAAAATTACAAGTTAAATCAAAACACAGTTACAGTTGGTTGGATCGGTCTTTTAAACGGAGTTATGCACTACTTTACTTCAATCGACACAATTCCGCTTTCTTTGCTTTTTTAGGAAGACTGAACTGCATAGTGTCTCGAGATGGAGCTCTGAAAGTCAAATCCAGAATGGAATTCTAACGCAAGCACACTTGAAGAAAGTGAGGACAATAATTTGGCGGTATACGATGTGAATATTGTGTAGTTTCAGCTAACCTATTTATTTAACTAAGGAACTGAGCTACGTGGGCTTTATCTAGAGACATAAGTTTATTTCTTAGATCTCAATCCAATTTGAAGTGAAGTTTGCTAGCCCATTTAGTCATTTATGTCTTTCTTGTTATTTCTTGCGGGCTTGCTAAAAACGATTAAAAAAAGAATGTTTGCAATCATCACATTTCTTACTTATTTCTGTATTTTAATAAAGATGTTAAAAACATAAATAGGAATAAAATGTCAAATGTGAAAAAAGTAAGAGTAAAATAAAATCATTTTTTAATTCAATCAATAAATTACTCATACTTTGTTATATTTTTGAAAATATAATAATACTAAGTAGTTACATTTTGAAATGAAAATAAAATATTTGAACGCAATACACCACGACATCCATTGTTCTAATAATACATAGAACTCATATTCCCAATCACGATGAATTACTTAACTAATACTTTGTGGTATTCATGAAAATATAATAAGTCGCTACATCTTTTGAAAGGAAAATGGAATATGCAAACGAAATACACACACATTGACACATTTAATAATTCCGTCATGTTTAACAATAAGATATGCTTGCTAACCAGATAAGTTTATCGCATTATTTACTTCATCAAGCCCCTGAATCTTAGACAAAATCTGTTACAAGTGCTATACTTGTAGGTGTTAAAATTCTTATCTGGAGCCAACTATTGGAGATCTATCTCGAGATACTAGCCTGAGTCGCGATCGCGCCCCTAACTTTTTATACTACAAATACTGCGATCCCAAAGTGAGCGGAATACACCAGAACCATCTAGAACCAATGAGATTATTCCCAATGTTTAGTTGTTACCACGCTTCCGAAACTAGTACCATCTGTTAGCGATAAAGGATATCACCTACCAAATTCCTCTTTTGACCACTAGATGTCGTTAAGTGTCACGGTCCAACCAATACTCATAATAGTAATTGCAGAAATTGAACCAGCTAATTTAGCAAGCGTGTGATTGCTCAAAGCACGTATTTGGTAACTAGTTTGTATAGAAATTATAGGTAATGGTAGAAAAATTAAAATGATTTGGGCCCTAGGAATTTACAGGACTAAACAGTAGGGCCCTATGACTGAAAAGTTTTGTGACACCTGCTTTAGACTTAGGTGGGCATTCATTGGGGCATAGGGTGTCAAATGAGCTATCTCACTTAGTTTCTGAAAATTGGGTGTTTCAAATTTTTAGACCATTATAAATTAAAATTGTAATTGTAGACCATTTAATGGTATAAGTAAATTTTTTCCACCAATAAAAATAAGAAAAAGTTTGCTTAGATAAATTTGCGCATTAAAATGTTCGAGAACTGCAGATTTGTCATCTATGTCATCAAATATGTCTGTATATTTATTTTTCGTTTTAACTTTATCATTAAAGTAGTAGATCTAGCCAAATATTTCCTGACAATCATTTTAACTATAATAACTGCTGTTTCAACTGGTATTTTGATTTATATACTTTCATGATTCTCTTTCATATTTTCACTCTAGAAAAAAGTAGTTTCAATCAATTTTTAATCCTCAACAATTTAGTAGAGGATTAGACCTTTTCTCCCTATCTCTCGCAGCATATTAGATCCTTTTTAATGGATTCCTTCTATATGTGTATACATAAAGAGAAAGTGACACATTTAAGAGTAATTTTATTGTGTAACATCAAGAGTACAGGCTACTTACTCTCTCTCTCTCTCAGTGGCGTGGCAGCTCATATGGAGGCCAAGGCCTACAGTACCTTTATCTGTTTTCATGACCAAGGACCCTGAAGTGCGAAGCAGACGTCCCAATTATGTGGTGAGCCTAACGCAAAATCCTCAGTGTTTAGTTCCCAAGCATGCTTGGTATTCCGTTTTATCGACACACCGAAAGTCTGAAGAGGCTTCTTACACATATGTTTAAAATAAAAATTGATAAA
This sequence comes from Latrodectus geometricus, assembly GCA_026290005.1. Lineage (NCBI taxonomy): Eukaryota > Metazoa > Arthropoda > Arachnida > Araneae > Theridiidae > Latrodectus > Latrodectus geometricus. The sequence goes on from JAPDSC010067641.1 coordinate 3,359, forward strand.
CCTAAATATTTTCTTGTAATTTATGCTTTTTTAAAAATAATGAATGCAAAAAAGTTGCTCCCATATCATAATCATTGGTTGAACAAGTTGAATTGGCTCATTATTCATTCAAAGATATGTAATGAAAAATTTGAGCTCGTTGCATTGTAAAATTACGACGCAATTCAAATACTCATATTCGATGTCTACTACAACATGCTCATTCCGAACCTCTCCGTTAAAATATATAGGAATTTAGGTCAATGACTCGTATGTATTTACTTATAATAAGTTTTATGCCGCGCATATTACAGTAGAAACAAAACAAAGGTACCGCATAAAGACTCCATTCATCTGCTACATATCCAGAGGCCATCTTCACAAAAAGCAGTATCATATTCGAGGCGTGCTTCGGTATTTTGTAACTGAAAATAAGAGGAATATATAAAATGAAATAACAAATGCAAAATTTGCGAAATTTAATTAAATAATAACATATTCTGCTACAAATTTGAGCATTTTTACGTCAGCATCGAAAAAATATGCGATTGCATAAAGCTTCTACAATGTTAAAAAAAAACGGAAGAAATACAGTAAAAATCACTGTTATTTAAATAGCTATAACAGGAACATTGAAGATTACAGTAAATTTTACTTTAAAATATTCAGAGAGAGAAAATCGCTTGTCACCGCGCATGCGATTCAAATTGGTGGGATTATCGTTTGCTTTTATTCTAAAATGACGCCATTATTTATTTTCATTTGCATTCGTTTCCGTGAAATTATAAATGTTGCTTGTGTTTAGAATTTTGAAAAATTTGAATATCCCTTGTAACTGAATCACCAAATATACGGTAAAGTACAATTTTTTTATAATTTATTATACAGACTATTAGTTTACTTTTATTGATATAAATTCATATAAATTTGATTGAATATTTCAGAAAATTCTAAGCTCAATTTATACAAAGGAGTTTGAATAAAGAGTAAATATGTTTTCACTAGTTTATTAAAATTTAGAATGTTTTGTACTAGTTTGTTAACATAGCTGATTGCTATTTTAATCATGAAAACTTCTTAGAAATTATGATAATATTTTATTTAAGCGTTTTGATTATTATAAAAATTACTTGATTATCGAATTTCATTTTCTAAAGAAATAGAATTATATGTTTTATATTTTTTTAGAATTCTTTTATTAAATATGTTAAATTCCTAGAATAAAAAAACTATAGAATAAAGAACTATAATTAAGAAACAGAAGTACATGAGTGAAAGCTTTCTAATTTGTTTTTGCCTAATTTATTTAAAATATGTTGTGCTCAACATTTTTTCTAATACTATTGTATACGTATGGTAATTTAGTATAGTAAACATAATGTACATTAAACGTTACCTTCAAACATAGTTACAATTTTTTTTAAAGTTAAAACATTTTAAATATGTAGTTATTTTGGAAGATTAAAAAATTACAAAGTAGGATTTGTAAAGAAAGTTTAATAGAAAAGTCGCATAATAACTATTAATAGGACTATGCTGGCTAAAGTCTTTTAATGTCAACTCCAGGCACATTTGAAAACTGGAATAGGTGTTAAATTTTTGCAAGCAAATTTGCTGTATGTCTAATTTCTATTTTTTGTATTTCAGGTGCTTATTCAACATTAACCCCTGTCGAGGGACCAAATCCAAAAATTCTGTCAAAGATAGTGTTCAAGCACGTGTATTATCTCTTTTAAATAGTTTGTCTAATTTTGAATGATTATGATTAAAATGTAGGATAAATAAACAAAAAAAGTTCTTTGCTATTGTTTGTGTGTTGTCAATTATTAAATAGAAACTCTTTATTTCCGCAGAATTTTTATTTGCTTTTATTATTATGGAAAAAAGTTTAAAGGAAAAAAAAAATCTAAATAATATCAAAAAGTTAACTTTTATTGTCTGTACAGTATAATTGAAATACCATATTGTTAACTAATTACTCTTCGTATTTTTAGTAAAAAGGAATTTTTTGAAGGTTTTATTCTATCCTTAGTCTATAAAATGGTAGGTAAATCAAATATTGATTTTGTGTTTAGTTTTATATCTTATTCAATATAACTATTCTTTCTTTATTTCTTAAAAATTCGTTATAAAAATTCAACCTACATTTAAAATTACGACTTTGGGGTAAAAAGTCTAAATAACTAATCATCGTGTATGGTAGTGAAAGTTAAATAATTAATAACAGAATGTTCTGAAAAATGATATCTTCTACAATGTAACATTTATATTCTTTATGCTACGTATATTGAATTACAAATTGCTTCATATTCAATCATTAATATTTGTTAAATTACTTAGCTCATAATAAGAAAGTTGGCTATTGTGTATTTTATGCTCTCAGTGCAATCAGTGCTAATATAATAATGATAAGTTTCAATGAATTTCAATTCTACTAGAAATTCAATAAAATTGGTCAAAAATCAGAAAGGGGTTTTGTATTTAAACATCAACTATCTTAACATTTGATAGAATATGAAAGAAATATCTTATATATTTCAATTGGAAATCATTTAGATAACAATCATAGTAATTAAACATTGTGTCTGGATTCATTATACATTTATCTTTAAATATTTATCAAATTGCTTATGCAAAAAATATTTGTAAAATGAAAAGTATATATTTTAAATTGTTTGATTCTAAAAAATAGTTAAATAAAAAAGGTTTTAAAAATAATTATGTTATAATATAAATCTTTCTGCATCCATAATATATTATGAGTTTCAAGAGGACATTAATGCACTTATTTATTGAGAAGGATGAGTTAAATTTTCTTAATTGCATTTTCTTGTCATGAGAAAAATAATTTATACATTTCTTTCAAAAATTATCTTAACATAAAAATTAATTCCTAAGTAAATGTTTCATGAGAACTAAAACAATGTGGAGGGGAGAATGAAAATAGAAAAAAAATTATGAAAACCTGATGATAGCTGTAAATAGCAAAAGGTTTAAAATAGGTTCTGGAAAGGTTGAAGTAAAATGCATTGTAAAAAGTGCAGTAAAAATTACATAAAAAAATGCTGTAAAAATTACAGCAAAAAGTACTGTAAAAATTACAGCAATAAAAGCTGTAAAAATTACAGCAAAAAGTGCTGTAATTTTTACAGCAAAATATGCTGTAAAAATTACAGTTAAATATGCTGAAAAAGTTTTATGGATATGCTGTAAATTTACAGTAGATTATACTGGCGCCCAAATTGCCAGCACTTTTTGCTGTAAAATAACAGTGTTTTTTTTTTAGAGTGTATGCTAATTTATATACATTTTACTTTAATTTCAGAGTTTTGTCATTAGAATAATCAACTAATTTGTCATCTCATTTAATCACATTTGACATGAAAAATTATGAAAAAATTAGAATTGGTATAATATGATGTCATGATATAACAAAGTAGGAAAAAAACATTTTTCTTTTGTCAGGAAGATACCAAGTTCGAATCCTGACGATGACCAACAGATTTTTCTAAAATTTCTTATGCACATTTAACTCTTGTATAATGTTTATTGTCGTACTGTGAAAATACTGAAAGTGAAGGATAGTTGTCAATTCAAGAGTCAGTCTCATCACTCGATTGTAGTTTTAACTAATTTACATAAACATTGCTAACTAACTTACAAACTGTGACTTCCAGTTATATAAAGTAATTATATTTAAGAGTCCAATCGGTTAAAATACGGAGTACATGGAAAGTATTGCAATTGCAACCTTACCTAACAATTAAAATAATATTAAGTAATTTACCATTAAGAATTATTAATCCAATTTTGAAATGCTTAATAAATACATACTATACTCCAATAAAATTTTAAAGATAAAATTTTGTAATTTATAAAATTTTTGAAGTATTTAATACAAGTAAAAGTTTATTTAACACAAGTTAAACTACTTAACCAAATGGATTAAGTATATACACTAGATAAAAAATAAATATATATTTACACTCACCGCATACATATGTTTATGCTTGGCACATTACAATCAAAACTACCTTCTCTTATAGAGACCACACTGAGATCAAATGCGTCACTTCCGGATATTTTCTTGATGTTATACCGCAGGGAAAACTGCAAAAAAAGTTTTTATTTTTAAAAAAAACTGAGCGAATGCCTCAAAGGTAATAATATGTTTTTTACTAGAGATTAAAACAAATTATGCAATGTTAGACTTAGGATAAAATATAAAACTTTATTTTAGGATCCACTATATAATTATTAATAAAAACCTTATTTAGGATCCAGCTATGCGTCATAATATGACTCCTTAAGGAAAAGTTATTTTCTGTTTACATTTATAGTGTTAATTTCAGATGGCACAGCAGAAAACTCAATAATTACAAGACATTTTAACATTCATTCTGCTTTTGGCTCCCAGAAGAATTTTTCACAGAAAGTGGGTCGCATATACATATTGCAGGGAAGGGAAGCCAGAAAATTCCTGAAAACCTACCCCGTCATATGCGCTTGGAATAACGCAACATATGTTAATTGTTTAGCAGTAATTGGGATTCCTAAAGCTTTCCTTTTTTACTTATCATTCTGTGTGTGTGTGCGTGAATAGCATAATTCTAGCATAGGTTATGGTTATCTCTATAGTGTTGATTTTAAATTATCGTTAAGCACACGATTTTAAGAAAATCTTTTAAGAATAATTGCTATTTTTAAGTAGGCTGTTTTTAAAATTTTTCTACAGCTGTGAGATAATCATAGCTTTTGTAGAGGGAAAACTGTACTGCTGAAAGGATCTATTAGAGCATATCCATGCTTTAATAGATCCTTTCAATTAATTGTTTAATTGAAAGGATCTATTAAAGCATGACAATTAATTGTTCGTTGGATTTAGTGTTTCTCCGGTGATATGGCAAAGCGTCGAGGTGAGGATATTAGCTAGGTGGTGATCTTAGTTTAAGATAATGAGACGGTTGAAATGCTCATTTGATTCGTTCATCAGAAATTTGCAACACATACCTTCATAATTACTTACTCCTATACTACACTGTTGGCCACCCAAATTGCAATAGCAAGAAACACAAGGGACATCACAACAAAATTTATTTTGTAGATGAAATTTTAATCAAGTATCAAATGATTAAATTTATAGGCTTCTGTGAAGAGTGGTTCCAGCCAAAATCAGTAGCCAGAATAGCCACCATTGTTAGAAGTCACCGCTGCCACATGCCTCGGAATTCATTCAAAGAAACTTTGAATGTGTTGTTGGGGTACAGCAAACCAAGCAGCTCCCACACTTTGCCATAGCTGATCTGCTGTGGCAGCTGGGGATATAATCTGGGTCAATCGTTAAGCGATAATCTGCTGTAAACGGCATCGAATAGTACGCGCAGACACAGGATGATGCGTTACAGACAGAATGTGCTGTGGCTAGGGTTCGTGATGGGGCTGAGCAATCCATCACTGTCATTACGTGAAGTGGATGCAATGGAAGACGTCGGTCCCTCCTGCACTCAACTATCACATATTCGCATTACAGTTGTTTGATTTCGTCCCACACGACAGCTGATTTCCCTGAAAGATAATTCACAATCTCGGTAGACCCCTATCAGTCTTCTGTCGATCTCGGATACTTGATCAAAAAATAATCCCTGTTTTCTACGAGGTATAATTAATGGGTTTTTTTTTTTTTTTTTTTTGAAAACGCCACAAGAAAAACACAATTGCCGAAATCTCGAAGCTTTAAATAGTGTTTTGAAGTGGTACCACATGCGCGCGTGCTGTACGTCTGCGTTGAAATTCTAATCATTTGCATATTTCACCTCCGCTAATGCGTGTAGTAAATTTCATGTTATTTGCATGCTTCCTTCAGCACTTACGGATTTACGGTGGCCAGCAGTTACGCATTTACGATAGCCAGCAGTTTATTTTATCATGTTAATTGAAACTTGAATTTGTTTATGTTTTGAACATTCTTAATGATGAACTCAGCTACTAAAAATCTAGAATAATTTCAAGTACTTTTGTAACTATATTTCTTGAAATGTTTTTTGGTAATCCCAGTCGTTAAACATTAATTCTCAATGGAGTGCTTAGAAAAAGATTTGAGTGAAATGTGATCTTTCTGTTAATTTAATAAAACTGTCAGCTAAATCTTCATATGCCTGAGAATTGGCAGATAAATGATTAGTATGTGCCATTAAACTTAACTCTTTTAACGTTTGGTACCCATTTTCGATGTGGATATCTGAGCTGGTTTGAAAACCCCTTTAAACTTCAGATCCCGTTCGTATTTTTTATGCGCAAAAAAGTGATCACAACGTAACAAATCTACCAAGTTTACAATTCACGATGACAAAAATTTCATAATGCTAATTATTACACTATCGACGGTATCTCTAGGAATAACAGGTCAAACATTGAGAGTTTTCTGCTTGGTTCCTACTTCTAAATTTGAAGACTCTCCCTCAGCTACTTGTAGCTAACTGGTGAACCAAACTCTAGGTTAAAGAAAGGGAATCATACTGGTAATTGGAGATCCTTTGCCAAAAATAGACCAGAATGGAGAAAAGTTCTTGGTAAGGTCTTGGCTAATCAGTTGTCAATAGAAGAAGTATACTGATGCATCAGCAAGAATTTTTTAATTCGACCCATTTACATTTCTCTTCAAAATGTATCTTCTTAAAGATTTTGATAAAATAAAGATAACAATCTAGTAAAATTTTCTTTTTAAACAATGTAGTAAAAAAAAAAATAAATAAATAAATAAAAAACCAAAATCTCTGCATTAATTCAAATGCAAAAATTAACAATGGCAACACAACTTACTTGAACCAAGGAACAACCATCTCCTACTGCTTGCAAATCCACTACAGCTGGTAACTCTGGTATTTGAACAGACTGGGTGACAAGTTTATTGTTTTCATTCAGTTTGAAGCCCTTCACCAATCCATCAGCTTCCAATACGAGGCCCATATCTAGAGAATCTCCTGATTGGAGGGACTGGTAGCGAGCCAATGCCTGCAACGCAATTACTGTGTCCTGTAATAGAAAGAAAACAATCATATATTGTCAGAAAAATATACTATGTAATGTTTTAAAAATCATCACTCAATGGGCATTATTCAGAAGAGATCACATTGTAAAAGTATATAAATTCGTTTACATATTTCTTTCCGTTAATGCATTAATTTTTGTGTTATTTTAAAACTAACTCCTTCCGTATTTATATTTTTAATTCATAATATCCACCTCTCCACAAAAATCAACATAAATAGGTCTTCAGAAAATGGTGAAATTAAAATTTGTCTTAAAATTCATGGCAACGACTACCGTTCAATAATAAAACGGACAATTGTTTTTTGTTTTTTAGCCTGTGCTTAGAAGTTCCTGTAATTTGTTGGTGCATGTCATTTTCTTAAAAAATAGAGCTTTCTCGAACTATTATTTCTATAAAATTCTTTTTACGTTCACACATTTAAAGAATACTTAAGCGATTCATTGAATATTGGACAATCAAATATTTGAAGATTATTACTAGTCAGCAGTACTTATAGCTAAGTAAAACTGCTCAAATTGATGAAGAATATATTATTTATTTATTGACCAACTGTTAATTGTTACTGTTTACGTTGGGGTTACTGTTCTTAAATATAAATAAAGAAAACTAAAAAGAATTATAAAATTGTGAATTTGCTTTAGGTTTAGAAAAGTTTGAATATCTAGAGGAATACAAATCTTTAGAAAATGCAATTTTTTATTACATTCATCTTCTAGTATTAAAGATATAAAATGTCATTTCTCCTGCTCTGAATGCAGTTGTTTTTCATACCTGTGTGGATACGAATCCGCCATTGGAGTTTCTTTGCTTTGCCAGCCACCGTACGACAGGTAGGACATCCGCTATGCAGTCCACTCCCTTCAGTTCTGCTAGGGCTAAGATGTAATATCCGGCAATCTCCACGTTCAAGGCATTGCTATTCGTTTCCCAGTACATATAGCTTCCTGATAAATATTCACCATCAGAAATTGTGAATGCTTTTAAATTGTAAAATGCAGAATTTTTTCTCGGACGTAATTAGAGTCGGACGTAGTTAGCGTAAATGTGATTTCATGGCTTATTAATGAAAATTCTTAAAATTTAGTTGTGTATTTTAAGATTCAGCCAAACTGAACTGTATTTCTGATATTAAATGAACGAAACTGAACTAAATAAACTGAAAGCATATTTTAGACATTTAAAAAGTTGGGAATCAATTTTATCTTCTTAAAGCATTCTCAATTTTCAGGTAATCTATTTTTTAGAGAGATAAGTTTAATCTTTAACAAAGATGAGAGGTGTATCAGATAATTAGATATTACCCCCAATTCAATGATTTTTCGAAAAATGGGAAATTTTGCCTTTACTCAAATGCGTGAGTCTTATATGTTTACATGACACTTAAAATGAAACCATGCTTCATTAGAATAAGTGTTTATTAATTTTTGAATAGGCATACGTTATTCATTCTACGATGGAAAAGAAAACGATTTATCATTTCTTTTAGTACTTTCGTTCATGGGGAAAAAGCAGATGATAAAAAAATGGATACTTTTCAGTTAAAAGTATGCATCTTTTTGGTGCCATACTGTTGTAATTAACGCTATATCAAAGCAATTTAATTTTTTTTATAGATTTTAGCTACAAAAAATCAAGTAAACAAAAACTGTTAAATTTAAAATATTTTTTGATAAATATTTTCAATACAAAATGTGTTATATAAAGATAAATACATAAAGAAGCTCTAATTATATTTAGAAATAAATAGATATAATAGTTTATAAAGAATAATATTAAACAGATGACAAAATTCAAGCTAAATTTCAAGATGTATTTCATCTACCTCAATATATAAAAAATTAATTCCTGTGACTCTATAAAAAATAAATCGAATGGTAGTGCCGAATAAAATGCGCGTCCCTGTAAATTAAATTTCCATCTGCATGGGTTTAATTTCTCGGCATGAACATAATGTAACCATTTTTGATTAAAATTACACTTTGACTGCATAATATGATTATTTGAACACATTCGTTTTTGAACAATACCTCTTTTTTACTTAAATTAAATGACAGTCTGCAAATATTTTAGTAAATCACAAATTTTAAAATCCATTTCTATAAAAGTTAAAAAAGCTATTTAAATAACGAAATTGCGATTAAATAAAAAAAATGAATGTGCAAGTGAAATTCATAAGCAGAAATCAAAAGATTGTTGAAATAAACCAAATAAAAAATGGTGTACCATTTACGGGAAAGTAATTAAAAATGAATTAAATCAGCAATATATCTAGATAAAATTTATAGTAATAAATTAAAAGAACGCATGAAATATTTTGAGAACGGTTTCTCTATAGACAACCTGTAAAATGTAGACAAAGAGTGTTATTCTTTAAATTATATTAAAAACCACTTATATTGTGTTCGATTAAAACGAATTAAATTAAGCTATGCAAAGCTCAGGCTTATTGAAAAGTATAACAAATCTTCTTAGACTTACCTCTATTGTTTGCTCTTTCGACTAATAGTTGTAAATATTTCTGCGCAGATTCGTTCGATTTCGCAAGAGCACTAGCGTAGGCATACAGGGAGAGGGCGTAAATTCTGGGATTCGCATCTTCTTCTAAACATTGAAGAGCATTTCGAACCGCTATCTGTTCGTTTTGGGCGACTCCAGACTCAAATAGAGCTATGAGAACGTAGGCCGTCAATGGTGCTAGAGATTGGTCTGTATCTTTCAAACCTCCCTGTTCCAGAAAGTATTGAACAAAATAGATAAGAAGACGAAGTAAAGTTTCATATATACGATATTAGTCACTCCCTTTATCATGTAAAAGAACACTAGCATATTACATTAAAAGTTATGAATCTAAGACAAGTATTTAGCTTTTTACATTAAAAGTTATGAATCTCTTAACCTCATCAGTTAATTTTTCGTGATCCCCTAAATTGACGGTCATTTGTCACGATTTAACCTTTTGTAGTGGTTTTCGAAGTATTTCTTCTGGATATCTGTATCTGGATACATAGAAAATGAAGTCAACCATTTTTTTTGGCAGGTATATCAAAATTTCAAAAACGATGATTCAATTTGAATTCCAGATATTGGATAGAGTTATTCAGAACACAGCACTTATCAGCTACCGTGCTAAGTTTTGTGATGTCCATTTTGTAACAATTTTAATCATTTCTTTGGAGAAAAGAATGGTTAAGTTTTTAATCTTATTTATAAACTAACAATTTAATTTTTTAAAATCAAGTTATTTTTAACCTATTTTATGCTTTAACATGCTGGATATGCTGTTTCACAAAACAATAATTGAGATCAAAACGTATAATTGATATTTGAATTTTTGATTATTTTCAAATTTTGTTTTTAATTTTGCATTGTGAAGTTATTTTTGCACTTTACAATGTAATTCAAGAAATCGTTGCTATACATTCTTTTTCGTGATTCATGTTTGTGTTCCACCATTTTAAATTTTGCATTCTACACTGACAACACCATATTTAAATTGCCTAAATTTTAGCAGAATTGAGGGAACTAGCTGAATTAGGTTAGGTCCGCATAAAATAATAGTTGTGTAAAGATAAATAATAAATTTTCAACTATTATACTTTTTTTTATAAAAAGGACAATGATTTTAAATTTTGAATATGGAGTTTTCTAAAATATAATAATTAATAAAATTAATGGTGCACTATTCTGAATATGTATAAAATATAAAATTTTATGAAATTATAATCATTGCCAATAAGGCTTCCTCCTAGTATGCGTAACGTGGTGTATTTGGCTTCAATTAACAGGTTTATTGACATTTGATTGAGAGATAAAGTTTACATCTTCTTTTGTAAATTTGTTATTTAGAATAATGATTTACATAACTTTACAAAAATGGAGAATTATAAATGATTGCGTTTTATGTCTATTCATTTTTAATTTATACACATTTTTTAGATAAGTTTATGTCTTTGTCAGTTTAAGATTTCCACTTCTTCTTTTCCTCTTTTTTATGACAAATTTTAACAATATCGTTAAACGTCCTTTCATCGTTAGCCACAATTTTTTGACAAATGTCAATGCTCATTTCGCCATTGGCAACATTTTTGAAAATTTTGCCAAATGTCTTACATATACTGGGATTTTACCAAAATTTATAATAATTCATGTATTTTTGTTAAATTAACATTTGATGATCCTACTAGAGAAGCATTTCTAATGCATTTTAAATCACTAAAGCCCTGCCAAATTGTTAAAGCAAAGTCTTTGGATGGTAATTTGTAAAAAATTTAAGAAAGTGTGTGGAAAAATTTAAAAATAAAAATAAATACCATCATTTCTTTGCTAAAAGTCTTCCCTGTCGGCTGAAAACAACCATTCTCAAATTGGTTTTCAAGTATCCAGATAGCTGTCAGTCGTAAGTCTTCTTCATCCACATCAATAAAACGTCTGGCTTGACTCAAAGATTTCAACACGAATGAAGTCAACCAAAGACTACCCCCATGAGCGTCATTAGTGCCGAAACAACTGTAAGAGCCATCTGGGTGCTTGTATTTCAGTTCTCGCTGATAACCTACAAACATAGAAATTAAATTAATCTGAGTATTGCATTTTGATTTAATGCATTTTGTTCTTGCGGATAAAATGTTCTTACATGAATTTTCATTAGGATTTTCACACTTTGTGTATTTAACTGAACTTACCCTGTTTAACAATCTTAGATCTTACATTCGGATACATTTTATTTTATTTTAATACGTTTAAGAATTTTGCTATAACGGTTTTGTAGATTTATTCTCTGATTTTCTACCGCTTTGCATGTTACGATAAAAACAAATCATATTTTGTAATGATTATTGAAAAGAAGAACTTTTCATATATATATAATTATATTTATTTATAATAAAAGTAATGAAACAGAATAATAATATACAAGGAAACTAAGATTAGGATAGGTTATGACCAGCTGTTTTGGAGCTTTATGCTAAATATACAAGTAAGCTATTAGAACAAACAAATGCAAATGATAAGTCCAGTAGTTCTCTACTAAATATTAAAATTTTGTTTGCATAACAATTTGTACTAAAGATACATCTAAAGTAATTATTTATAAAGTAATAAGTTTATAATGCAGTCAGTTTGTGAGTTGACGATCTTTCCCCACAGTTTTATAATTTAGATATTGATTACTTGTTTCAAACTTTCTTAATGAATGTTTCCAAGAATGGAGAGTTATGAAATGTGATTATTGTGAGATGATGGAAAACTTAATAAGTACGTTTGTCGCTAAGCACAAAATAAAAATATAGAATCATCGGTTAATAGGAGCGTTACCGTCACAATTTGAAAAGGTAAAAAATAGTTAAATGTTATAAAATTTGGTGATTTTTCTCTTCATCAAATAAATTCGCCTAAGCAATTAATTACATAATACAGGCTGATACTGGTAGTGTATCTTAATGAAGACAGTTGATCACTAGAAGCATTTTTCACTCTTACTACACTGTAAGCATTTTTCATCAAACCTTGTTGTGATAGATAATTTAAAGGAATATTCGACATCACATTAAAGTAAAATTTTGTTAAATCATTTGTTTCTGTTTGCAAGAAAATATTTGGCACTAATTTTTTCCGTTTTCGCCAAGCAGTTTTTTGAAAAAGGAATATATCAAACATGCCACATAAATTATTGATGAAATGGATTATCTCTTCACCACACTTATTGTATTTGTAAGTATGCTTAAATTTAGTAAGTATGTTTTGTGCAGGATGAATATATTTAACTCAAAAGGAAATAATTTTTGTATCAAATTAATGATTAATTCATCGAAATGTTACAATTGAATATGTTTTTACGAAATTTTATTTCAATTTACCACAAACTATTTCATACATCACTTTTTAAGTTAAAGATTATAATTGCTGGAATTTCTGATTAATCACTGACTATTGAGATAATCGGCGGTAGCTAGAAAAGTTATGATTAGATCAGTTATAGTATGTGATTATTTGAAGTTATTATAAATGTTATATAGGAAATTAACAAAAAAATATCTCAGGGAAGTAACACAAGAATTTCTTTACCTGTTGATTTAAATACCTGTTTTTAGATTGTTCATGAGCTGTTCCTTGACGTCCTCGTCGAGTTTTTTACTTGATTGCAGATAATCCAAGACAAAGATGTTTGGGCTGAATTTCACCATGTTCTGTTCTCCGCATCCAGTGGGTAAGCGTATCAACTTCTTTAAGCCTTTAAGAGCTGGGGCCATTAGGTCACCTATGGACAAAATGGCGCAATAAAATGTTATGAATTTATAACATTTATATTATTTTATTATTTTCGACGTTACACATTTCAGATATCTTTTCAGTATGTAATTTTTCCAATTATGCATAAAAATCCATAGGCTGAAACACTGCGATTATATTCAGAAATCATTGCATTTTCCATAATTACCTTATTTTTGTTGCTTCCTTTGTTTACTGGATCTCACCATGAGACTCCAATGCAATAGAATAATAGAATTGTTTTTCAAATAATGCAAATTTTATCAGCCAGACTGTGTAAACTTGGAGATTAAAAATAGTAAAAGCCAGAAAATAAGTATATTTCTCAGTAATAATAGTTGTATAACATGTTTTTCTATTAATGCAACATTTACTTTTCTATAAATGTTTATAGCATTATAGCGTTTTATTATGGTATTTATGAGTGTATTATCGATTATTTTAATAAATATCATTTACAACATATTTCTGAAAGAAAATGAAAGGATTTTGAATAGTATGTGTTTAGAAAGAAATTCATTGGTTTCAGTTTATTATTATTATAGATACATAAGGTTTCCTTTCTTACAAAGGTACAGTTACGATGGAACAGATCAATGTAGCTCACTGAATTTAGAAAAATGAGTATAAGAAAGATTGGTACATATCTGATTTGGTTCCTTAGTAAAATTTTTAGTACCATTTATAAATCAAAATAAATTTTTAAAATAAAAGTCATATTACGTTTAAGTTTCCAAATTTATCGTAATTAGTTATAATTATTTTCTAATGCTATTTGGATCATATATGCCTAATTGATTGAACAGTTTGTCACTTAAAAGAACTGTTTGATAAGAAACAATGAATAACTAATGACAAAAGTTAGTGATCAAAGTTGGATTAATTAGTATAGTGTAATAAGCTATCATTCAATCAATCATGTTAGCACGAGACACAAGTTCCTTCTTACCCGATATCGATGCATAAGCTCTTGCAGATCCTTCAACAAAATTTTCAGGAGGCAACAAATCAACTTCCGTTGTATAAGACCCATTTGTAGCTACAGAAAAAAATCGGAAATGCTCATGTAAAAAATTAAAAACTATAAAATATTAATAAAAAAGATTCCAAAATTGTAATTACAGCTATATATAATTCTAAACTAAAATTTCGATACTCTATTCTTTGAAAATTATTATAAATTACATATTCGTTGTTTAATTAAAATTATGACAGTCATAGATAAAATAAAATCGTTCTTGAGAAAAAGAGTTTTTTTTTTTTTATTTCTTACTTTTAGGACAAATGTAGTAATTAAAGATTTCTTCTTTAGGAAAGCCTTCTGCCTACAAAAGAAAAGGATATCTTCATTGAAATAAAATAAAAGTCATTTTGCTTGCATATTTTGTTTTTCAGTTTATTCGCTGTAAAAATGGAAAAAACTTTTTAAATATTTTTTAAAAATACAAATACTGCTTTAGGAAATGTTATCGTTACTTTTTGAAAATGAATTTTAACTAGATTGAAAATCAAAATGCAATCAAAAGTAAATTCTGGGGGCAACATTTTTTTTTCAATGAAATAAATAATATGTATTTTAAAACGATTTTTTTTTTGTATTATATAAAACACAAAAATATACGCATGTATACATAGATTGTTTTTCTACCGTGGATATGACAGGAGATCGTATTGATATTTTTTCACCATATTTAATACTTTAATCAATAACCCTTTAAAACTCATTCGAAAATTTTTCCAAAAGGGTCTTTTTTACTTATTTGTTAATGAAAATTAATTAAATATTCTTAAATATAAATTAAATTTAATTTCTTTCCAATGTAACAATG
>JAPDSC010067642.1:0-36586 GCA_026290005.1 Latrodectus geometricus
AAGTCAATACAAGATCTATGCTCCTAGTGCTCTTTAATGAAATAAAATTTTTTTTTTATATATTTCTGTTTAAATATACATTTTAAAAATAATTTATTTCTTAAATAATAAATTATTTCTTAAAATAGTGTAAACTTCAATTTTTTAGTTAGAAAATCTTAAATTTTTGGCAGGCCATATAACTGAAAATTAATTATAGTTCATTTCTTTAAATAATTTTTTTTAAACAAAAAATTTTCTTCAATGGTTTTTCAAATTAATTTAAATGATAATTTATGACATGCATTAATTTGTGTGAATGATTATATTACGTGAATAGTATAAGAGCAATTATGCAATGACATCACTAAGAAAATTAAAAATTTTCTTAGATAACATTGAAAAAAAAAATTAGATCAAACTCATAACTTCAACTCATACCATCAAATTTTCAAAAATAAATAAATAAATAAATAAAAAATACGAAGAAGAAGAAGCATCTTTTTGGTTTATAAGAGTTAATCAGTATTTCTCATCTGGCATCTAACATCAGTAAATTTATTTTAAAAAAGAACTAAAAAATGATATTAACAAATTTTTTCAGAATATCTATGATGACATAATGTTCAGCTATAAAAAAGAAATATAGCAATAATTATTATTAACAAAACATTAAGATTTTTAATTATTATTTCACCATATTTTTCTAAAAAAAGAATGCTCTTTACATGTAAAAAAAATAAAATTATTTCAGAATACTTAACTTATACAGTTTTACTGATCATAAATTTAAAGGTTCAAATCGATAAGCATTATTTGACATTCATTGTAATGAAATACTGGTAGAATATTGTGATTTATTTCAACATAATATATGCATTAATGCACATGATTAAATGATATGAAACATTTTTAAAAATGAGATAGTTTGAACATAAGAATTTATTTAATTATTTTTGTGAGAATTTTTACAACTTTCTGAATTCTTTAAGTATTTGTTACAGGCCACATTCTTTAGAAATAAAATTTTATTTTTATTACTTAAATATTATTCAAAATATTTTATATAAGATATTTAAATAATACCTTAAATCATATTTTTCATTAAAAAATAAGATTTTTTATCAAATAAATTTCAACAAAGTACAGGATGCAACAATATATGAAATTAATATAATTTCCATAAATTAATAATACTCTTTCATATTTGAATTTGTCCTAATTATCATTGTCTTTGAGAAATCACAATTTTAGATCTTCAATACAAATTCATTTATTATAACAACCTAGAAGTAAAAGTTAAGAATTCCAAAACTACAATAAATAACTTAATTTAAATTATCCATCAAGATTACTCATGATAATAAACTTGATATGAAGGAAGATTTCAGTTTAAGTCCATAAAATTATAATTTACATAAAACCAATTTAGTTATGAATTCCCTCTTTGCCACAAAACTATCTCTTATAAACTACTTATAAAATCTAACTTCTTATAAAGGAAAATAGAAGACTAAAAATTTTCATTTTACAATCCTAAATTTTTCATTAAGAAAATGTCTAGAATATAGTGAAAATTCAGAAAAATGAATTGTATGAGAATATTTGCAATTTGCTTTCATGATATATCAGAATTTTTACTGAAAAGAAATACTTTTTAGACTTGGGAAAACTTTTTTTATAAATAAAAACAATGTTTGAGAATATAAACCATTGATAACGGGTTACATTCAAAATAATTCATATAAATTTTGTAATTCATAATAATTTAAATATAAATAAAGTTAAATTATTTGGAAAATTTATTACAATTTAAGGATAGCTTGAAATATTTTGCTTACATAGGTAAATCGTAAAACTGGACTTTCAGCTTCATCATATCCATATACTTCAATTAAGCCATCACTTCGTCCAATGATTAAATCCTTTATTCCATCGCCAGTAATATCATAATTATCAAGACAAATAACACCTAAAATGAACTTTCATGAAATAAACTTGAATTGTATATTCAATATACAAGCAATGAAATCAAAGTTTATTTAATAAAATTTATAATTAATATAAATTTTATTAAATAAACTAAAAATATTGAAGAATAAAATAAAATATTGAAGAACAAGATGTTTATTCAATAAATTAATATGAGTTCGGTATTTTCTGAATTTATGACATTTAATGGTACAATTCTGAAAAGATTAAAAGAAATATCATGATAAGATAATTTTCTTACAATATTTAAATTAAGTATTTTAAATAATAAAAATTATTTAGTCAAATTTGTATTATATGAAAAAGCTTTAATAATTAAAAATAAAATTTAAAATCATTTTGAAATAATTTTTTGATGGAAATAAAAATATAAGTTTAAACTGTCCAAAAACAAATAAAATAGCATATAAATTTCTCTTATACTAATTTTAAATTTTTCTTATTCATATCTATAGTTTTTTTGTCTTTAATTCTATGCAATAATAACGCTTTTGAGAATGAAACAAAAAATCTTCAAAGGTTATTTAAATGCTACAAAATGACAGAAATATTCAATATAAAAATGTCATACTGCATAATGGCACCAACATTAAATGTTAATTTATCATAATAACTTATTAATCAAATCATTAATTTCAACACTGTTGTTCAATGAAAATTTAGCAATTAAATAATAGCAGTGACTATTTTTTAACTTTATTAAAATACAAAAGCATTTTTGCCATTAAAATAATGAATAATTTTGTTTTTGTCAATCAATGGCATTTTTTTTCACACAAGGACTATTTACAACGATAGGTACAGTTTAACTAACAAGAAGCATTTAATTCTGGGTGGTGGGATTGAATCCACGAACTATTAAACTAAAGTCCAGAGAATAAGTCATTTGGTTACCAGCTAGGTTAAGAGTAAAATATAAAAATATGCTTTACTGAGTCTTGTAATTTTTAATATCTTTAGTTAGTCTAAGATCTTTTTTTATGCAGAAGAGCTAATTCAACTTGAACTTATTGTTCAAAGTAGATACACATTATTCAAACCCAAGTTATAATTTTTGAGATATAAATTTAATAATGTACAAACTATAAATAAATTTAGATTAAAAATATAATATTCAAAAAATAAAAAAATCAGATAACCAAACACAATAAGAAAATTACCTCCATTATTTTTATTATTTGGCATTTCCCACTTTTGAGAAGAAGCCGCCCTAAGAATAAAAATAAAATAATTTAGACACATAATCAATGAAAATAAAACAAGCTTCACTCTTATTTAATTTGCTTAATGAGAGCTTTTTTTTATATACTTTTCATACAAAAATTAATTACCTGCCAATAGATAGTAAACCAACTTTTCCATCTGTGGTTCCATATAATAAATCTTCCCCAGTTTCACCTATAAAATTATCAATAAATTATAATGTTTAAAAATGTTAAAAAAAGGCAAAATAAAGAGATAGGAAATAATGTTTCAACTAATGAAGCAGAATTAAATAATTTATCGTAAAACAATTTTGTTCATAAGTAAAAAGCAATGTGCAAACATTCAACATCACAGTCTGAATATTTTTAACACCTCTATAAAATATATCACAGAAAACACATAAAATTGTAAGTAAAGCATTTTAGTTTATAGAGGTAAATTCATTACCTCCATCATTTTGAAACAAGGCAAGTGTTGATGGAGGTCCTGGTACTTCAACTTCATAGAGGCAATTAGACTCCTAAATATTAAACAAAAATAAACTTATTTTATCTTTAATTAATTAATATCAAGATGAAAGTACTTTTAAATTATAAAAAATTGAGAAATATAATAAATGATTTTGTTGTTTTCATATGGATTTTAAGTATGCATATTCAATCATTTATGGCTCATAATACTATGATTTAGAAAATGTATTTACTATAAATGGTAACTTTGCAAAAAACCAAATACATAAATGCTTTCAAACAAAGTAGTAAATCCAATATATTACAAAAATAAATACAGTATGTGTGTATACATAATACACACATACAATAATGTAATAAATACAGTATTTTAAATACACATTTTCTTTTTTTTTTTAATTTTTTATTTACTGAGGTTGTAAGAATAGTAAAAGAAATTGAAATAAAGGCTGTGTGATTTTTTTTATATGATTTTGTTTTATATTCCACTAATTTTTCATGAAATTTCACCTTTTAATTTCTTGTTAAATATAAACATGCAAAAAGTTTTCTGGCTAAAAAGAGTTTTAATGAAACATATATCTCAAACAACATATTTCTAAATTTTGCATACACTGCCCTTCTGAAGAGCATTAACTGCACATTTGACAATGCAAAGAAATTTTAAATACCTGAGCACAATAGTCTCTAGCTACAATAACCTAAAAATTGAAATTATTAGCAGACAAGCAATGGGCTAATAGATGTTTCTATAGCCTTAGAAACCTTCTAAAATCCAAAGTCATCATTTCTAAAAGAAAAATAAGTCAGTATAATATCCTGATAAAACCTGTTATCTCTTATATAGGAATGCTTGCTGGGTTTGGAATAGAAGACAGGGTAGAAGAAAATTGTTTACTATTCTTTGAAAGAAAAACTAAAATTAGTCTGAAGGACAATTTTTGGTCCAATTATGCAAAACAATATTTGAAGAATCACCTATAATCACATAATATAATAAATGTGTGGTGAATCCAACATCTTAAAGGTGGTAAAAGCATCTTATATTAGAACTGAAAAAAATTTAACTCCAAATTGAATTGTAAAATATACAATAAAAATATAAAATATTCAACAAGTATGAAACACTGTTTTAAATTATATATATCATAATAAATTTTGATGACATCAGCAGAATAATTGTATTTAAAGTTGATCTTATGCTAATTTTGCTCAAAATTATCCAAGCAATTTTTAATCTTTTTTGCTTTTATTTTTTAAAATAATTAGTTGAAAAGAATTTATAAATATCAGATAAATAAAAAAAATTTGCCACCAAAAATATATGGCTATTAGAAACTATTATTCTGGGTTCCACTGATAGTTTATCAAATAAATAACTGCTCACATTTTTTAATTATTATGGAGTTATCTAAATTTCTTTGCAAAAAATTATAATTTTTCTTCATTTGGTTGGAATTGCCAAATTGACATTTTTGAGTTCAATTTAACATTTATGAATTCTACAGAAAGTTTACAGTATCTTAAATATGTGTGAATATATAAGTGATAAAAATGTATTTATATGATAAACAGTAATATTTTAGGAAATTTAATTGTTTAAGTAATAAATTTATAATTCATTATAACATGTCTCTGAATGTAGAACAAAATACAAAGTGAAAAAAGACAAAACAGGACTTTAAATCTATTTATTCAAAATATTTTTGAAAACCTAATTAATTTATTTGTTAAACTACCACCATTCATTTAAAAATTTTCATCACTAAAAGTTGATTTGTTTTAATAATTGCCAATATATCAAACTGTGAAATAAATTGCTCAAATCAAAATATAAATTGGAATTCTTTTCATATATAATCATTTTTAAATTTTTGCAGTCTGTTATTTACATCCCTATAATTAATTTGACTTTTTGGATTTTTAATTATACATTTTTATCATTTTGAAATATGTAATTTAATTAACATACTTGTAAAAATTTATATTTTAGAACTTTTATTATTACATATTTTAAATGATCATATTTAAAATACTTTTTAAAATATAAATTCTAAAAATGGATAAAAACAATAAACAAAATATAATAAAGAATGTATTATGATAAAAATTAAATCTCAATAGCAAAACTTTAAAACATAAAAATGGATAGTAATAGTTGCACATTTAAAATTAAATTGAATTACTTACTTTTAAAACTCTTAATATTCGGTCTTGACAAGCTAAAATGGGTACAATAGTTCCTACTTTGTCCATATCAAGACAGATCATATCATTAATACTATCAATAGACAGATAGTAATTCTGATCTTGGCATTCATAATAGTGATTAAAAATAAAATTCCCACAAACAAAAAGATCATTTCCACTAATGTGCCTAAAATCATAAAAATAATATGCTGTTTTATATATTTTTAAGATAAATAATAAAGAAAAAAAATACAAACAACTTAAACAACAAATAATTAATAAGATTAAAAAATATGAATAAATGAATGATTAATATAAATTATAATAATTTGATTTTGAAAATAAAAGTAGATTTACAATATTTTTATATATTCATGAATATTACAGAAATTTACATATATTTTCTTTTTAAATTTTACATTTTATCTAACAGTGATTTAGCATTTAAAATATTTTAATGTAACTTCAATAATTAATAAATTCAATTAGTAAGAATAATCAATATGATGTATGAAAAAGTTTACATATATATGGTTTTAATTATTTAAAGTTTTCACAATTGATGTGATTATGAAAGATATTTATATCATTTGGTGACAAAGTAAGTAATAAAATTTAATTTACAATTCAAACTAGTTGAGAAAAAAATAAAATGAATAAAGTAGGAAAAATAGATTAGAAGTACACTTAAAACAGTTATTTTAAAAACAAAATTCTTTTTCATTTTTTTCAAATAAAAAACCATATCTTTAAATAGACATTTATTCATAAATAATAGTATATTTTTAAACTTTGTAAAGAGTAAGGCAAGCATGATTTCATTTAACTAGTCAAATTATGATGTTAAAATCAGAATTGGAAGGAAATCTTATGCTCAAAAGTAGCTTACATTGCAGAAATCATAGTGTTTGTAATTGATTTTCTAATTCTGTAGTGAAATATAAATAAACATTATATTAATTTTCACAACAAGAATGTAATTTTAATTAAAATTCATGTAATTAAAATTATGAAAAAAATAATAATTAAAATTCAGTAGTGAAATATAAGTAAATATCAGTTTATCAAGTTTTACAACAAAAATGTAATTAATATCCATACTGCTGAGTTAAAAGAAAAAATGATTTTGAAATTATTTATAATTAAATATAATTACATTTATAAAAAAGTTTTATAATTCATTATAAAATGTCGGTAAATAAAGAACAAAATACAATGTGGGAAGACAAAACAGGACTATAAATCTATTTATTTCAAATATTTTAAAAACCTAATTAATTTATTTGATAAACTACTACCATTTATTTAAAAATTTTCAATGCTGAAAGTTGATTTATTTAATAATTGGCAACATAACAAACTTGAGAAATAAATTGATAAATCATATTAAAAATTAGATTTCTAAGTTTTATTTAAGTTTTATATAAATTCTATATAAGTTTCATATGTTTTATTAGAGGATTTTTTTTCCTCCTTCACTAATAATTATTAAAGATCATAGTATATAATTTTTTTGCAGTATTTTCATAATTACAAAAATTTATAATAAACATTATTATTTTAGAGTTATTTTTTTAATATTTATAAAATTATCTAGTTATAATTTATTTTAACATTTGAAGGATACACTTAAAGATTAAATCATTGTATATGATATGAGATAATATTTAATGATATAATATGTATGAATTTTTAATTCCTAGAGACTAATTCCTTATTATTCATTAATTTTTAAATATTTTGTGGCTAAAGCTAAAATTAATGATTTCCATTTTGAAATTTAAATTATTTATTTTGCCAAAATATGGTTTTTAATAAGTTTATAAAAAGAAAATTTAATTAATTTATAAGTTATTTAATAATGATATCAATTTCTAATATATTATCTAATACTATCATCTTAAAAAGTATTTCTTTTCTATATTTCAAACACCTTTGTTCAATAATGTATTGTTTTGTAAAAACTTAATTTATATAGCAAGGATATATATATATAATGGTATAAATTATAGTAATACTGAAAAAAACAATAATTAAAAATTTCACTTAAAAGTTTGCAAGTGCTTTTTTTGACTACAGTTAAAAATAATTTAAAATACTACAGTTAATCAATAATTTAAAAAAACAGCAAGTTCTTTACTTCTAATCAATTTCAAGAAATATGTATAAAAATTTTATAATGTTTTTTCATGTACATTATTTCAAACTCTTCAATAAAATCATTTCATCATATAATTTAAGTTTTTTTGTCAAAGAATATTGTCTCTAATAAAGTAAGGATTTGCCTCCATGACTGTATTAATTGCAATACACGTAACTTATAATTTCTTAGCAAATACTGAAACAAATCCAATAGTATAGAAAACTATAGTTTAAATTTTTAAATCTATCATAAAAGTTAATATAGACATATATAAGTAACATTTTTAAAAATTTATAAATATTTTTAAAATGTATTAATATTCAAAAATGTATAACCTTAAAATATTAATTTTTTACAATTAAGCAAAGTTCAAGTTTAATAAAATATGTCAGCAAATATATTTAAAAAAAAGAACTATGCATGAGAAAGATAAAATAAAAAGAATGAACCAAACTGCATAAGAAAAAATACATAAAATAAACTTACATAGATTTTATTGCTTCAGTCATATTGGTATCAAACCTCAAAAATTGCTTGCCTTTTCTTGTGTATCCTTTTACTTCACTCCCTGCAGCAACAAATATCTTATCTCGGATGGTGCCGATTGCTCCACCAAGTTCTACCCTCAAAATTTTTGGACCAGGTAATGTTTTAAAAAATGTCTGCATGATTATGAACCAGAATTAAATTAATTTATATAAATTTTTAAAAAGCATACATAAGTTATCAGAAATAAGTTTTTAAAAAGCAAGCATTTATTTGCATAACTTTACAAAAAATAAGTTTGTGATTAATTTGTGGAAAATATAGGATTCTTCACATACATTGAATAATAATATTTATATATTTGTTACTATATTAAAAAAATATGATTTTTTATTTATAATTTAATAAATTATAGGACAATAAATCAATTTAAGTTTCCATACATAAGTCATAAAAAAAAGGTAAACATTTTCCTTCAAATTTTGAAATAAATATTTCGTAAAAGAAAAATTAAAAAAAGTTGGATTTAAAAATTTTTTTTGGAAATGAATGTATTTGTCAATGCAATTTTGTATCAAAACATTCACACACATTTAAGGACAATCTATATTAAAAAGAAAGAAGAAATTATTTTTGATGCATAAAAGCATTAAATTAAAATTATATTTGTATGCATTAATTTGAAATATAAATAGACAAAAATCTTACAGTTTATGTCTAAATAAAAATATTTTTAAAATGAATGTATGGTCAAGTAACTGTGTAGCAAAATAAAATTTAATGCATTAAATTAATAGACAATTATAATAAAAGTTTTTTTTTTTGGATCTAAAAGCATTAACTTAAATATTATGTATTAATTTGAAATATTTTAATAAATTGAGAAAACTCCTGTAGATTATGTCTAAATTAAAACTAGTGTGAAAGAAAATATCAATTTCTATCAAAATTTCCTTCATTATTACACTTTTTATATAGAGTTTAAAAAATGTTAAATGGTTCAAATAAGTTTTTTTTTATTATTTATTTATACAATGTAAAAAGTAAATAATGAAAGAAATATTTAAGAAATAAAAATTTTTGGAGTAAACAATCCTTAAGATACATTTTTCTTAGAAAAATTTAAATATAAATAAAATTAAACACAACAAAAGCATGTAAATTTACTGCATAAATTATCAACATCAAAATCACCATTCATCAAAATGAAAATCAGAGTTAAAATAATCTAATTAATTAATATTTATTCATAGAATAGCTTATTTTTATGTTTTGCAAATGTATTTCACAATTAAGTTATAATACAGTACCAATGTAAAACAAAATTATTGAAACAAAAAAATAAGTTCAGTTTTATTTAACAAGTAATTCAAATGATAATTGTATATCATATTGAAATTTTCTCCTAATAATTAATTAATTGATTCTAAGCAACAATAAATTTCATTTTATAAAGCAACTCATTTAGAGAGTTCCTTTCAATATAAACATAAAAAAATCTCACTTTAAAAATAACACTAATTTTGGACAATCCAAAATTTTTATAGTATTTTTTTTTTATTTGAACATAAATAATAAAAAAAATTAAAGGCATATGCACTTACTAAATTATCAATAATTTTAAAATGTTCAGCAAAAATCAAAAATCTTAAAATATTCTGTTTGAATAATGTAATGAATGATAAGAGAAATAAAAATGAAAATTTCAAATACATTAAATAGTTTCCCCCCCCCCCCAAATACATACAACTTTTTTTAATTGGCAGATTTTGACAATTTGAAAAAAATTCTAACTAGCAACATGATAATAATTTCCCCTGAAAATAATTATCATAATTAAGTCATAAAATCAAAATAATTAAATAACTATATATGATTTTATTATTAGATAAATGCTTAATTTGAGTTTATATTACATGGAATATTTTTAACCTTTTGAGTCAGGCATCACTGTTTCAAAAAATTGTTTGTACAGTGGCACAAAAAGAAGATATTTCCTATTCCCCCCTTGAACCGGAAAAAGTGGGTTATTTTTACCTCACTTAAGTGCTGGAAGTTTCCCCATGATGAATCCTTATCTTTTGAAGGTGATATCCAGTGGTGGGTATGACATAATTTTGACAATGTAATTGGGTTTACCATAAATGTTATAGATATTGATAAGCAATCGACTTTTTTCAATTCGTTGTTTAACATCAGATTAAGAAATGATACAAACATTTTGAGATTTATTCATGTATGTGGAACAAATTTATTCTGTTATGTAAACTATGATATAATATAGGTATATTAATTTATTACGGAGAATTATCTGAAATTGTTTAAAATATAAATTTTATTGATTTATTTGATTCATAGCAATCAAAATATACATTTAAGATAACAGATTTTTAAAGCAACAAAATGTAATTGGCTATTAGAAAAATGATAAGCAATAAACTAATTCAATATGCTTAAAAAACATTCCTAAAAATAGCATCTCTGATATCAAAAAATGTAAATAAAGTTATTTTGTACAAAATAATTTTTGTTCAAAAGCAAGTGAATGTAAATTACTAAAGTTACAATTTAAAAAAATCTGCATGTTAACAACATTAATGATTTTTGTTTTCTTTTCTATGAGCATTTTGTGTTATAAGTAATTTTTATGTTCTCTTAAATTTAATGCTTTATTATTGTTATTATATGATCTTTTATGTTGAATTTTCTTTTCTTCATTTCTGTGACTAGGTATGTAACATTTTACACAATGAATATTAATTGCGAGATCAATCTTGAGTTGAACTGATCTCTACTTTGGAATTCAGATTAATTGTTTTTAAAATTGTTTTTGTCACACAACAAATCATAAAAATCTGTTCATTTTTCGATGAATAAGTCCTTAAAAATTGTTTATTCAAAAAGTACATTCTAAAAAATACTCATATTGGTCTCAAAAAACATTTCTATAAAATTCTTATCTGAAAGGAAAAAAACATTAATGCTAAATCTAAGTTCTTATCTTTAGTGTTTTAAACTTTGTATTTAAGAGAATGCTTATCAAATTATTTTTAAAAAAAAAACAAAATAAAGTAGTGTTTATTTAAATTTTATGCAGTGATTAAAACTCTATAAGTAAATAGACAACTATAAAATAACCTTAAATATTCACAGCATAGTTTCTGGTAGAAAATACTTTCCTTATAAATTTTATCTCTATTCATTTCTACTCGCATGTTCTTGTTGTTGAGATAAAAAAAAAAGAAGGGAATAAAAGTTTGTCCTGGAATATGTTTGTAAACAATAGACCTTATTTAAATGTCACAAGGAAGAAATCCAGAAAGCTGTTTAGCATCTATTTTGACATACATATATATGCAGGGAAAAAGAAAATGTAACATTTAATCCTCATTGTTTAGTAGTGAGTGAGATTAAATGAAGTGCATTCTATCTCAAAGAGCAATTTTCTAACACTAGATCTCATTTAATTATGTGTAAAGACATTATTTGATTATTTCATCTTAAAAACTAGAAAATGAAAACACTCTTATATTATAATGAGATCAATTCCTTCATGGAAATGTTTTGAGGAAAAAAAGACAAAAACGCAAAAGCACCTCTATAATTTTGAATTACTTCATCAGAATTAAACATGAAATTCAATATTTTTATTAAAATAACGGATATCTCAGTTGGGGGGAACAAAGTCATCAAACCAAAACCTTCTTTCTTTTTTGCAAACATAGATATCTATTAGTTTATATTGTTTACTAATATTACAAATATAAATGAAAATGACAGATTTTGTACAAAGCCTTTGAATTGGGATTTTTCTAACATATTTTTTTCATGTATAAATAATTAAGAATAATTTAATATTCCATAAAGAGTTTGATAAATAAATTGATTAAATATTAGTCTTAATACCAGCAGTTTTGATCAGGATTGGACTAAAGATAGTCATGTTGTTAGGAATTAAAATTGTTAAGAATGTAAGGACTGATGTTCTTTTTCCAGAATATTAAGAAATTCGAAAAGAGTTGACCAACTCAGGTATCATCCTGCCAATTTATTCAAAGTAAAAATTGCAAAATGCTTACACTCATACATCACTAAGAATCTCAAACTCTTTTAAATATGAAATTGGAAAAAATCAAAGACACAATTAAAAGCCTATAATTGAATTCTTTTTTATAAAAAAATAGAAATATTTTGAACATGCTTGAGAATTTATGCAGTTACAAAAAGACATTTCTTCTATATATATGAACCCCTATATCTATATATTCTGTGAATATGAAGTATACTTATTTGTTTCATCTGCTATAAAATTTAAAATACTTTCTGAAAAAATAAAAATAATTAATTTTCATTAACAATAAAGCTATAATAAATCATTCATTTGTTTAGAAATACTTATGTCTCCCATAAATTTAAAAATTATGGAGTTGGCATTTGTTCTAGCATTACATCAATCAAAATCAAATAATATGGAGAAATCTGCATCCTTATTGTGATCAAGAAATCTACCATCATTGAATTCCGATTCAAGCACCGCAAACAGAATCCCTATCAGCAAAATTTTCTTTTTCTAATTCATCCAATAACTTTTCAATTTCTTCATCAGTCAAACTTTTACGATGAGAAACCATTAAAAATATTTTTTCAGAAAACAAAAGAAGCAATTGGTTGTAATGAAAAAATATGAAGTGAGAATAAATATACTTTCTTTTAAAAAAGAGCCAATAAAAACTTTTTTTGCCAAAATTCTTTGCTCTGACTATTTTTTAGTTTTTACAACCTTCAGTCACAAAAGAGCATCAATTAAATCTCCCTCAATTGCCCAAAAAAATTTGAGCTGGAAAATGTTGAGCACTTGAAAGGGAAAAAAAATCTATGGTACAACTGCTGTACCACAGCTGTCGTCTGAGACATATACTTTCGTGGTATGACAGTTGTACCACAGTGACGAAGATGTTAAACATAGGTTATATTTCATAAATATTATATTCCCTATTCAAAGTTAAATAGATAAAATATTACACTATCAAAATATTAAAATAAATTAGTATGACATTTACTTGAATATCTCCCTTTTTTGTACCAAAACATTGAACTACACCATAATGATCTGCAACAGCAACCTAATGAATAGAATTTACCAATTAATAGATTATAAAATAAAAATCAAACACAAATACTAATATCCATGTTCAACAGAATATTTTTAGGGAAATATAAATAATAATGGAAATTTTTATTGCATTATTTTATAGCAAGGTATGTTTAACATAGCAAATAACATTGTTTTAAAAGTAACATTTAAATATCATGAAACGTATATCTCTAAGAGTTTGAAATAAAATTAAAATTATATATATTAAAATTTACTATTATCTGTATAAGGTTGTGCTTAGTAATTTACCATAAGCATAAAAGAATATGTACTTAAATTCCAGCTGCACTGAATATATTTATAATAATTTCATTTTAATTAAAATACCTTATGAGTCTGATATAAACTACAACAAAATTATATTTGAGTAAAATATGTCAGCAAAATAAATTGCCTTATAGTTAATAAAATTAATAAAAAATTTTATTACACTTTTAGGTTACTCAACAATTGACTCCATTTATTCTGACAATTTACATAATTTCATGAACTCTTTGTGTAGACATTTCCATTTATTTAATCCCAATGGTATAAGCAAAAATGCTAAATCTGTATTATCATATATAATCAAAATTATTACTAATATAGAAGGAAAACACCATTTTTCGATATTTTCAAATTAACTTTTAAAAGTAATCAAATTAAAATGATGAACACTTTTTTTAGTATATCTCATCACAGTAAACAATAAAAATAGATAGATACATATAAAAGTTTTCTTGAAGTCATAAAATTTTGATTTTGATTTAAATTGAACAGAAATGGCTTAGATATATTTTAACTAATAAGTGAATTCCAAACTGATTTAATAAATTTACATATTTAAAATAATACACTTAGTAGAATACGATAGAATTTAAAGAGCAAGTAATATACATTTTAATATGCTTTACTATTAAAATGATTAGTTATTGGAAAATAATTAATAAGCATACTCTTTGGCACCCTTTTTCTTCTAGAGAAGGGAGAAGCTTAGTAGATTTGGGTGAAGTAACACCAACCTATAAAATTAAAATTTTTTTACAACAATGCCTGACAAATTATGAGTAGCTGGAACAGTTATTTAATAATGAGAATAAATAATCATAAGAATTATGTCAATAAAAGTTTGCTTTAATTTTAAAATTTTCATTGAAAAATATTTTACAAAATAAAATTTGGAATTCCCAGAGTTAAATCAAAAATAAAAGTAATGACAAATTTTATAAACTTACAGTAATCATTGGTATATAATCTGCAAGAATTTGACATGGTAAACACAGATATTTTAAAATACTTGATTTTCTTTGAATATAGAAATTTTAAATTTCAAAACATTAAAAATTTATCCTAATTACAAATAAACAGAAAAAGAATCGAAACAATAAATCATTACCAATGCTCATGAGATAATTTAGTATTATCAGTATATTAATAGAAAATATATTTGCATTATATTTAATAAAACATAAAGGAATGTAATATACATTTAATTTTTTACAGTAAAAAAAAAAAAAAAAAAGTTATTAAAATCATTAATAAGTAAATATACATAAGTAGACATACATATAAATATATACATACATAACTATACATATGTTCATGTGAGAACAAACAACTCTTCATTTTTATTTTATGCAACTATTGCTAAAATTGAAAGTAAAAAGAAAAATAATTTAGTTTAGAATTTAATTTAAAACTTTCTTGGCTTTAATTCTATAGTCACTTTTTGCACACAAATCTAATTGGAATAGGTCCAATAGTTTAAAAGATTCTAAACAATAATGAATATCCATGCCTTAGGTGAAAACTGAATCCATAATCTGTTAACTAAAAGCCAGAACATTAACTACTCAGTTGCCAGTTAGGCAAATTTAAATTAAAAGTGTAACTATCTTTTTTTATCCTTATACATCATGATTAATCTTATTTCTTTTTTTCTTCCACCATCATAAATATACAACTGAGCAGTATGTCTGGTGAAAACAGATGCTAAAATGTTTGATCAGGATTTTATGTATACTTTCGCAGATTAATAATAGTTTTTAGTGCTCACCACATAAATAAAAATCAATTTAAGTTTATCCTTAAATTTTTTTAAAGGATTAAAGCCTTAAGTGTAATTAATAACAACTTCAGAATTAAAATTTGGCACAGCTTGTCCTTTTTGGACCTTGCGCCAGAAAACTCAACCAACCAATCAG
Organism: Latrodectus geometricus; assembly: GCA_026290005.1. Classification (NCBI taxonomy): domain Eukaryota; kingdom Metazoa; phylum Arthropoda; class Arachnida; order Araneae; family Theridiidae; genus Latrodectus; species Latrodectus geometricus. The sequence continues at coordinate 15,805 of JAPDSC010067642.1, forward strand.
AATTAAAATAACTAACACAGTGAAGTAAAATGAATGCTATTAAAAGAAATAGCTTAGTTTAAAATGTTCAAAGTAAATATTACAAAATTGCATCTACAGATTATTGCTGGTTAAAAATAAATGGTTAAATTGACTAAAATAATTAAATTATTTTTTAGCTGCAATGTATTGTGTTTGATACCGAAAAAAAACATTTCATTTCATTTAATATAATTTAAAGAGTGTAATATAAATTTGTGAATTTTCAAACTAATATATCTATTTTCAAAACAAAATATTTAAGTTGAAGAAAATTATTCTTTTGGCTTTTAAGTATAAGATAGGGGTTATTTTACTATCAACAGAGATATAGTTTTAGTTTAAAAAAAAAGGGGAGAGTTCTTACTGAGCACCAATATTCTTTGTTATATTTAAAAATATTTTTGAAATAGAAAATTATAAATTTATAGATTTTTTCCTGTTATTTTGGACTATGAGTATAGGGTTAGTAATGACATAATTTAGTCTTAGATAAATAGTTGAAAATTTTTCTAGAAGCATTTTATGTGAGTAAACAATCATTTCCTACAAATAGAAAATTTTGAAAATAAAACATAATTTTGATATAATGTTGTTTCTTAGAATGTTTTCATATTACCTGTAGATAATCCACACGATTGAGATTAATTTCCATCATTTTGCTCCTAATTCATTAGCTAAAGTAAAACAGCCAGATTTTTAAAATCTAAAAAGATTTAAAAATTCTTAATAAATATTATTTACAAATAAGTATAATATTTTTATATTTTTAGAAATATATGTTTTCCATAGATGATAGAAGACTTGAGTCAAACAAAGGGGGAAAGCTCATTTTGCATTAAAATATACATGAATTACAGCATACAAATTGCAAACATAAATGAAAATAAACTGAAGAACGAATAAAATTGATTCACATAATAAATATTTTTTTGAAATAAATATTTCAATAGTTTCTTTTCATAAAGTGTTAAATATACATAAAATTATAAATACTGTATATTTTAAGAGGACTTGGCTACAGGAGATAGGCAAACTATTTTTACTTTTAATTAACTTCCCCTCAGATTTCATAATAGTGATTCAAATATAAAAATTTAAGTATTTATTAAACAAAAGTTAATTTTTAATGCTTTTTCAAAAATAAGCATGAAATAATGAATACTCTGTAAATATTTTGATTTGTTTTGATTATTTTGAAAAAAAAAAAACAAATAGGTTTCAATGATATTTAATACATTATAAAAAATATACAAAAATCAGCTCCAAGAAAGATTTAAAAATTACATACTTTCTCATTGTAAACAATATTTTATTGAAATAAATAAGAAAAAATATTATAAAAATAAAATTTTTAAGGTATTTATGTATTACCCTGTTGATCATTTTTGCAAAAGAAATGTTGCCAATATTGTGATTTAGTGTAAAATGTTGAAACTTAATGTCCTCACTCATGTTATAATACTTAGCTCGTTTTTTTTTTTTTTTTTTATTAATTCATATAAATTCTAAATTTATCATTATATTGGGATACAAATTAAAAATAAAGTTTATATCCTTTTGTTTCAACATTCAGAATATAAATAACTGTACCATTTTCTTTCACATTTTGAAAAAAAATCATTAAAATTAAAAATACCCACGAAAAATTTTGGAGAAAATTTTCAACAGTTCTTTAATACCCTTTTTTAAAAAATATTTTGCTGTCATTGCCAATTATGAGGGAAAAGTTCCTATATAAACTTAAAAACTCTTCTATTTAGGTTTTTAGATGTTTATAGTATTTTTAAAAATATATTTTATTACTTATAATAATACCTAAGCTTGTGTATACATTTGTTCCCTATTATGAATGCATTTAATTGATTTTTCCAGCAATTTTTTCATTTAAAGTCTTATTATTTTTGATCCCTAGTAGGCATGGCAAAATCAAAAAAACTCCATAAGTCCAAAAACTTTCAGGAAAACTAAAAAATCAAGAGATTTGGAAAATAATTTGTCCAACTTAAAATTGATCTGATTTAAAATAGCTTCTAAGCAGATTTACATTTGGTCCAAGTCTTACAAACTTTTTGTCCCTGCTCAATAGAGAAAGACCTCAAATGTCCATTGGCAAATTGCAAGAGACAAGTCTATTGGCATTTGTTGCCCATGAAAAAAATACCACCACCAGGATTTTTCCTAGACTCATGATATTAGGAGGCATTTTTACAATTTCTGTAAGTTACAAGATGGCTATAGTAGCATTTGAAGTGTAAGTTTAATTTATCTCGCTTTTTTGTCCTACTAGATTTAGCTGGGTATAATGGAAAGACCTTCATATCTAGGGTGACCTTACCAGGAGTTAGGCTCCCGATATACTTTACCCATTCTATGATATGGACACCTTGATATGTTGAAACGGCATATTTGATATGTTGAATGTTGAACGGGTTTAAAGTCTTTATATTACATAGTTACAGTTACATTTTTATTATTTACTGTCATTAATTAATTTATTTTAAAAATTCCAGCCTACTTAAAAATATTTATAACACATGACTATGTAATCTTTGTGATATATTTTTGATCACCCAAATAATTAGGACAGCTATGCCAATGTGAAAAAATAGTTCATACATATTATCCCATTAACTATTTCCACTAAAAAATTGTCACCAAATCTTAAGATTAAGCGCTAAATATTGAAATCAAGTAACCACTCCTTCAGATTCCAGGATTCTAAGTCCATGTTTTGTATTTTTACTCTTAGTGCAGGCAACTTATATATTCATGATTATATTTTCTATAAATGTACCAATATAAAAATCAGAAAATAAATATAAACTTTTTACTTATTTGTTTAAGAAGAGATAAGTTAATTGCAATATTTTTCCTTTCACACTTTAAAAATGATTAAAATTTGGGCTTGGCTAACTGGTATTAATTGAGCATTACAAAAAATGATGCAAAGATTTTCTGAACTAAACCACGTAGCATTTGACAACATATTTTTTTTATGAGAATGGTTAATAGGAAAATACATAGTCATATAAGATTTCCTATCACCTTGTAAGAAAATATGATAAATATATGATATTTATATAAAATAATATAAAAATAATATGTAAATTATACTTCTCATGTACAAATTGCATTACAGAAGGACATATTTATAAATGATAATATTTTCATTATGTAATAAATATAATATTCCTTGTTCTATTTGTAAAACCTCTAAATATATAAAGTATATGGTTTATAGATTAATTTAACTCACGACATTAATGCTTAAAAACTGTCATAAAAATCAAAGTTTTGAAGCAATTTTAAAATGGCAAAAATTTCAACCAAAATTAACTAATTTATTTTCATAAACCATACATAAATGAAAAACTACAAGTGATATCTAATAAAAGTTTATAGTTGAATAAGTAGTATAAAGTTTAAGCAACTAAATATTGCCAGTTATATAACATAAAAATATGGAACACTCAGTGTTATTTCATAAGCAAAAACATTAATACAGCAAATGATACTGGGGATTCACTGGTATTTAAAATAACTCCGGAATATTTTTCATTTTCTATAATTTAATTTGACACAAATGAGCACAAATTTTTATTTTTATTTTGATTTTAATACATTTTATTTCATTTGCATATGTTCAATGCTACCAAAAAGTATACCCCATAAAGTGCTGTTTTATAAAATATTCAATAAATAAATTAGAAATTCAATAATTACCAAATTTAAATTTCTGAAAAACTTACAAAAACAAAATTCTCAAATAATCTTCATACTGGCATGTTTACGGCCGCCATGATAACAAATGAAATCGGTTGTCATAGCAACGGATAACAGATTAAAAAAAAGAAATTATGAGTGAAAATATTAAAATAAATTATCCAATTTATCAAGGTTTAATTTTGTTGATATTTTACCTTATAATTCAACAACATATTATACCTTGATTCAAAGTACATTTAATTTTTCAAAAACAAAATAAAAGTACCACTTAATTAAATATATACATAAATTTTTCATACTGACTAATGATATCTGAAACATTTTTCACAGTAATGGAGTTCTTCATAAATTTTAATTTTTATTCTGATCAGAATATATCTACCTCTCGGTAGGTATATTTTGAATAGAAATTCAGAACCGAAAAATGTCGGATGACTAATATAAGAAAAATCAAATTATTTGCCATAAAATTCGCACTCCTTTGATTTGTATATTTGTTACAACGGTATACAATATGTTTCATTTAATCACGGTCATATCATGCAATAGAGCTACTTCTAGCTCTATGTTTCATCCATGATGAATAGATGAAAAAGGGTTATATATCTAGTAAATCTTCGAGCTACGAGCTTCTCTCTACGAGTGGAGAGATACTCACATACAGTACTCCACTCTAGAATATTTCCAATTATATTCTTTTATTTACGAGTTATAGATGAAGAACCATCATGTGTATGTTTTAACTGTGTTCTGTGTTATTTTTGCGGAATGGGAACTCTTCAAACTATCTGGTGAGATCCAAGAAAAATAAATATTTGTTTCTGTCATTGATTTTGCTAGTTTCTTAGACTTTTGTATTATAATAATATCCTTGTGGACTGGAATGGCTTGTCGAGCTGCAAAATAGCAAATTATATCAAGTCGCTAAAAGATCTTATTGTAACAGTTTTAATTGAAACATTTTTAATGTACTAAAAACTATTAAAACATGAATTACCTGCACATACTGAATCAATTTGCTGTGTAAATAATGGAAACTAGAAATTTTCTATGAAAAATGCATTGCAATTAATTTATCCAATTGCCGAGAAGACCTAAATATGTTTTAAAAATATGGGGATGCAATTCCTTTGAAACATCAAATCAAGTTCCTAAGAATTTTGATTAGTAATAAATGAGAAATTGAAAAAATAAGACAACGAAGAAATAGTAACTGCATTACATTTGCTTCTTATTCAAATAATGAAGGGCCATTTCGACAGCTTATAGTCCCTAGTTATGTGACATTTTAAAAGTTTGTACGGTGAAATCATCAACAACTTCATCATTTTCTCCCATTTTTTCATTAACTTTACCATTATCCTCTACAAAAAAAAATAGAAAATGACAGCTTGCACCTATATCTTCTCTTGTGAGTAACTAAAACTCTTTGAGACATTGGCTGGCATAACACTGTGTCATTGAGCTGTAAACCATTGATCGTATATTCCCATTTTTTAACTCTTGAATGTCTGGTTGTGAAGACTCATTGTCCGAAACCAGAATAACCTTGGTGTATTTTTAAATTTTAGAAATTGCTCAATCGAAAGAAAAAATACTTCATGCAACCATTCTTCGAAATTTGCACAATTGGCTTTGTGTCTGGCTTTGGCTTTGTATTGGATTGGCTTTGGTACTCTTTTGGTCAAACTGAAAGCTTATCCATTTTAATATGTTTGAACGCACTTGGTTTTGTTAATTTTTCTGAGACTAAGTACAATTTGTTCTCACATGTTGCATTCGTTGCATTACTGCATTTTATTTTCTTGCTCTTCTTAAAACCTGGGGCTGACTGTTCTTATTTAAAAGCAAGATTTTTCACAAGTAAAAATTTGTAGTTTAATCCTGAATCATCACAGATGTACAGTTATTCTTCAGTCAAACCTTCAACTTCGATAAAATTCCGATATGTTTCCATAAACTGAGCCCTACCATCCATGTCCCCACAAATACTAAGCTGCCGCAATCCATAGCGTTTCTTCTTACTATCGATTCAGTCAGTTCTTGTGATAAATTTAAAATTAATATCATTTTTTAATTTTTCATTAAATTTCAAGGCTTTTTGAAAAATTGGAGCTTAAATTGGTGTGCCTTTATCTTTTGAAGAAACTAAATGTTACGTGCTTCTTTTACCTAATTAAAGTCACTTTCCTTCAACCTTTCGTTTCTTTCAATGTTTGAAAATCAATGTTTATGTATACATTATCTTAACACACCATTACTCGATTTTTGTTCACCTCTTCTTCCAGATTCTCATCGTACTTTTGCCAACTCCCAAGTCCTTAGCCATTGCACTGAAACTTTCTTCCTCATCCAGCCTCTTTAATGTCCGAAACTTTTGCTCTATAGACAAGTTCACGTGTTTTTCTTTTAATGAAAGTCGCTATTGAACAGTACTGTCTAGCACCCTCAAACTTTGATCTTGCTCTGAACTATACAGTAAGCACAGTCCTTCACTTCAAGTTTCGCAGCGCTATTAAGAAACAATGCAAAAACTGCTAGTAGACTGAACGTCCAAGGAATGAAAGTGTAGTTCAACACAGAGGAATGCGAAACTTTGAACAAGTCTAAACGTAAGTTTTTTTTTTTTTTTTCTTTCTGCCGTGCCAGGGGGTTGTAGCTGAATTATCCAGATAGACGGGTTATATAGTTTTCGAGGCTTTACTATATTATATTTCAGGTATAAAAATAGCTTGTTAACCAATATTGGCAATGTTGGTAAGATAACACCAATAATGGGCAATAAAATTTCCCCAATATACAACTTGTCAATATAAGCCCAATAATGGACCTACAATGGTCGCATAGTTTTTCTGAATATTGGGAATGCTAAGATAAGATTGCTTTTATAATGGGGATTTAGATTCCGCAGCGTAGGAAATGTCAAGATTGAAATGCTGTTATTGGACCAATACTGACTATCAAGTTTTTCCCAATATTCCATGATAATCCATTACTGTTCTTAGAGTGATAACCAAGATAGTCCCAATTTTAGACACACCAAGATAGGATTAATATAGAAAGCCAAGTTCCTGCTAAAATATAGGAAGTCAAATTAAATCCAATATGGCTACCAATTTTTCTATCTTATTTACTTGCTTTTTTGTTTATTAAGAATTTATTTATTTACTAATTAAAATTAGATTTTGTTTTTAATACTAAATACAATTTATAATTCCTCTACCGCTGATACTGAGTTTTCAAAAAGACGCTTCCTCAATAAATTTATTTTTTCTAATATTATTAATAATAACGTCTGGTTACCATGAAAATTTCTTACCTATTTGAACTTACAATTATACACTAAATCAAAATATTTCGTATTTTCATGTTTATATAAATATTGCATTTTATTATTGATAAGCAATTTTTCTTTATCATGAAATTGAAAATATTACCATTCTCCACATTAACTAAGAAATTTCTCCCGAATGTAATGCTATTTTTTTATTAAACTAATAATAAGAGTAATTAATATTTGCATTTATTTACCGGTTCTTAAATTTCGATTATAAATGTGTTGATCTATTTAAAATGTATTGTTCAAAAAGATATTTTATTATCTTACAATTTATTTGGCTTCACAGCATTTTAGGAATGCTCCTGGAATTCAGATTTTTTCATTTAATATATTGCAATTATGTATAAAGTATTACTATACTCGTATTTTATAATATCTTAATAGTAATAATTTCCATTTATGAACGGGTTTATGGTCGTGTGATATGGCATGTGTGTACTGAAGATGTCGGACTCCACACCAAATAACGGTTCAGTTGGAAAACAGGAGCAGCGCACCTCATATAGCTTGACACACGAAAACAATAACAACAACAATAGTCACCATTCGATTTACTGATATACTACTTCAGTAAACTTAAGTTTTTTATTTAATTGAAATTTTGATTTTAAAGTCTTTTTTGCAAAAAAAGTTATTCAATCGAAGTTCAGCTTCTAAGCTAAGTGGTAAATTATACTAACTATTCAATTTTGTAAAATGGATAAATTCTTTAATATATAGACAATGTTATTACCGATATATTAAAAACAATTTCAAATTTAGTTCTTAAGTTTCATTATGATGGAATTTTATATTTAAATTAAATGTAAGTATCAACGAATATATTTAACTCAATAATAATAAATTTACTAAATTTTAACTACATAATATTGTACCTAAAAATTCATTGAGTGATTAGTTAGGAGAAACGAAAGATCGAAAAGCCTTCTAAGTTATTTGTATTAATGAGTAATTCATAATTTCAGCTTGTTTTTATATTGTTGACGCTGTTTTTTTTTTTCAAAAATTATATTTTATTATTAAGAATTATTATACGCAAAAAAAAAAAAAAGATTGTGTTTAAACTAAGTATGAAACTATTTCCAAATTCAATGTTTATACGTTCAGTAATTTGTTTGCATGTAAATTTACATAAATTTATTTAAAGAATTAGTTATAGGCTTTTTTGTCTATAATTGAGTTTCACTACACTTTAGAATGGTTGAAAAGGGAAAAGTTGGGAACAAAAATAAAATATTCGAAATATGGCTTGTTGTTATCTAGAATTGCATCTTGGAGAATACATGGTGAAAATACAAAGATAAATGCCTTTTTGATGCCAAATTAAAATCAAATGCAAATCTAAGCACGTGCTAACCACAAGTTATATGCAAATAGTTGTAGCTTGGTGATAATCATGCATCCTTTTCATTGGAGGAGCATGGAAATAAATTAGAAAGTATTTACTGTTTCTTTTATAGTGGCCCTGTAGAAGTTATAAGCATTTAATGCATAATTCATTAACGCACTCTGTCCCTAGCCAATTTCTAATGTTTTAATTATGTAATCAAATGTAATATTAACAAGTAAGTAACACTATTGTTTTTAGCATAAATTTTTCCAAGAAAAAACTCAATTGCTTAGATGAAGAAAATTAAATCTGAAATAACAAATATTTTGCTTATTAATGTTTCATGGAAGATAACTGAAATGATATGAAGAGTGTGAATGAAGTAATAAAGAAAATACAAAATTGAATACCAGCAGTACATTTAAAAGTGTTTTATTCTTTTGTTAAGCTCCAGGCTCATGTGTATTATAAGTACATTAAGATAAATTAATAATGTTACTAAGATATAATTATAAAATGTTTCACAGTAGTCAGAAATTTAACTTATCAAACAGGATTTTAAAAATCAATGAACAAAACAATATAATTATTGGACCCAATTAACAATTATTAAACAGATTTGTTTAAAATACATTACAATATAATTTAAAACATGGATTTCCAAGAAATTTTCCACAAGAAAATTCAAGTTTCTTTTGTAGGTAACATCTTTTATTTGAATATTTTACTGCACTCTTCATAAAAATACTAAAAATATAATAAATAATCATAATTTTCGTTTCTAAAATCAATAACAAGTAATCTTTTAAAAGTCTAACTTCAATCATATTTTTATTTAAAAATTAAATATTAGTATAAATTATAAAACAAAACAATATTCAGTTAGCATAAACTAAGAAAGACAAAATGGTAGAAACACAAAGTTCTATAAATAAATCACTGAGATGAATAAGAAAGAACACTTTTTCAATTCTTTAAAAGTAAGAGTAATTTTAAAACAGCAAAAGAATTATTTAGCAATTTTAAATTCATTTTCATAGCATAATTAAACATTTATTCCTGTAAAATAATACAAATCATAAAACCTTATTTGAAAAGAGAGACATATAATTTACATAATGCATAAAAATTTTTATTTTAATTTATGATACTTAAGATATTTACAACAAATTTGTGTAATAAAGACTTCAATACTTATTTTAAATAATAATTTTGTCTAGTTAAACACTGGCCAGCAGGTAAAACTAACTTAGCAGGTTAAAAGTTTATACATTGCTCTAACTTGAAATGAAAAACAATTCAATACATGTAAATCAATCGCATTAAAGATAAACAAATCTTTAATTTTTCTATAAAACAATTAAAATTGCAATAAAACTAATAATCATTTTAATAGACTAAAAATAAAATGAATTTTCATTATTCAATTATTATTAAAAATTTTTATAAGAATATTCATCTGATTGCTTTGTGTGTTTTCAAGAAATAGTCAAAAGAACAAACTTAGAGTAACTTCAATTTATCTTTTTTTTTTCAACTGTCAAAACGAAAAACACATAGTATAAAGATATCAGATATAAGTACTTTTTCACAAAAAAAGTTTGACAAGATTTCACTATCAAATACATAAAATTTCATCTTGTATTAAATTTGAGCTGGTCTATTTATACACTATTTCTTTGCTACTATGCACTCTGAATATAATATATATAACTTCATTTTTTAATATCATACACTCTTAATATATTAAATCTTTCCATTTCTTCTCATTTGTACACAAAATCTCAAAGTCTGGTTAAAGAAATGAGATATTAACTAAATACTATATACATTAGCCTATATTACACAGTTCTTACAGAAAAAACACTATATACACAGTTCATATATGCACACACAATTTTCACATGGGCATACATAATTGAATAATAAAGCTATTTGATAACATGGAGATAAGATCGGAACAGTTATCAATCACTGGGCGAGTAGTCATTGCGGTTCTTCTGCTCCCTCCAGAGGAAGAGGAAAGGAGCCTGGCTTGATTTGTCATATGCGAGTCGTAGCAAAGAAGTTGCTAATTCACTATGAAGTAAACTGTCATGTGCTAGTTTGATAAATTGCAATAAGTAATTGTGGGTTTTCTTGTCAATTCAAATTTAAGGAAATTAGAAATATAGTGATTAAGGGTCTGGAGTTTCTGCTGGCTTCCTCATATTGCTTTTACTGGTGTTCTTTCCTTTCTTACTAAAGAGTCCCCCTAAGAAACCTGCTTGAGCAGGTGATGGTTTGGTTCCAGAAGATGCGGAGTCCTGGCCACTACGAGTACTGCCCAAACTGGAGCCGGAGCCTGATGACGTGGAGCTTGCATGTACTATCTGTGGAGAAGAATCATGGCTGACACTACTGGCTGCAGAAGACTGGAAAGATATTGACTGGAATTAAAAATGTATAGAATTAAAATAGAAGATAAAGATAAAATTAAGGTTATAAGATATAGAAAAAGTTCTAAAGTTATTTGTTATATTATTTAAAAAAATGAGGTGGAGATATTAGTAGTTCGTATTTAAATTAATTTTGTTACTCTTGTACGAAATATTCTATATCATATGATTATAAAATATATATTTTGATTATGAATCACTCAATTCCTTACATTATAAAGAAGAAAATATACAAGGTCCGACAATTTATTTCCAGGACTGACTTAACTGTAGGAGAAAGAAAAGCCGGAAAATGGCGCTAATGAATGTATATTGGAAAGCGTTTCCTTGCGCATGTGCAATGCAACTGGCGCCATCCTGAAGTATGTGTTTCTCGTAGAAAGACATATTAAAACATAAGCTCTTGATCTCCTGTTGTAGAATTGAAAATAGAGAATAGAAATTACATTAAATTAAAAATTAAATGCTTCAAATTGGGCAAGACAGCTGTGGAAATGTTAAAACGAGTTTAAGGCAAGGAAGCATTATCCTGCTCAAGAACTTTTGAATAGTTTAAACGCTTTTGGGACGCGCGCAAACCGTAAAAGATGAATTACACACATGTCGGCCGCAGTCCGTACGCACGCCAAAAGCAACACAAAAAGTTCGCGATATGATGAAGTGTGATCGTCGATGGACTTATCGAATACTAGCAAATGAATTGAACATGGACAAAGACGGTTCGGCGAATTTTGACGCAAGACCTAGGCAAACGCAAGATTTGTTCCTTCCCATTTAAGGGACGAACAAAAGCAATTGATACTGGACGCTTGTGGCGAACTTATCGACAACGCTGATGTTGACCCTGCGTTCCTGTATAGGATAATAACGCGAAGCGAGTCTTGGTGTTATCAATATGACTCTGAAACTAAGCGTCAAAGCTCAGAGCGGCGGTTTCCGGCAGAAAAAATTTTGATTTGAAAAGTCCAAAATCAAGGTCAGGTTAATCGCTTTCTTCAATTGCGATAAGACTCATTCATCATGAATTTCTTACTCCTAACATGACTATCAATGGACAGTTCTACACAGAAGTTATTGACTGACTTGGAAAACGAATTAGTAGAGTGAGGCCTCATTTTTAACAAAATGGGAGTTGGCTGCTGCTGTATGACAATGCCTGCTCACACATTGCGTTGCCTGTGAGGCGATTCTTAGCCTAGCATGGTGTCATAGAGATGTAGCATCCACCATTTTCTATAGACCTAGCACCCGCACACTTTATCCTGTTTCCTAAGCTGAAAAATTCGTTGAAGGAAACAAGATTTCAGGATGTCAAAGCCATCAAGAAAACTGTAACGTCACTATTAAAGAAGACTTTAAAACTTCCTTCTGAAATTTGTACAACCAAGCACAGACATACATTATGGCTGATGGGGATTACTTCGAATCATATTAAATGGCTATGCATTTAACTGTTTTTTTCTTCTCAGTTATACCACAAATCCCGGAAATTAATAGCCGAACCCAGTATTAATAAGCATACATATATGTATGCTCCAATGTAATTACGACAATTTAACATAATTATTTTAAGTGATTGTAGTAGCATAAAAAATTTTTTAATACAGGGTTATAAATTTACATTCAGAATGAATTTTTTAAGAAAAACTAATTTTGTTTTAATGAAAATAAATCTGATCTATATTAATTATAGATTTTACCCTTTAACAAAGCTCAGTTCCATAATTTTGATTTTATTATAATTCTAAAATATTATATACTATTTTCCTATTATCATATAAAAGAGCGCTTACAAATAAATAATAACATATTTATTACAATTAGAGTCAGCATTTCCTTAATATTTTATACTCTTTTTGTTTTGATTTTAATAAAACTAGATCAATAATTTGTAAAATTAAAAATAAATATTTTAGATTTATATAGATATAACAACCTGGACTTAAATTTTTATTTTGTTTTTAAAACTCTTAAAGTCACACAACAGTCCAAATGAGGCTAAGGCCTACAGTGCCCATGTCTGTTTTCCAGACAGAGATCTGGGGAGTAAAACTATGTCCTTGTTAGATTTTCAGATTAATGATAAATCCCCAGTATTTAGTTCCCAAACATGCTCAGAACTCAGTTTTATTGACTCACTAATAGATTAAATGTTCATTCAACCTTGTCCAGCTGAAACACTACCACTATAGACCATAAATCTAGTTTTTTTTAAAAAAATGATTTATCTTTTATTCATTTCAAAAAAATTATTTTTATATTTCCATTATTTTTTATAACTATTGATGCTATTTGATATGAATCTTGTTAACATACAAGAAAACTAATGGTTAAAAAAATGATATGCTTAAATAATTAAATAACTTTTAAATTTTAAATAAGTTTTTTTTTTAAGTAAAAGTATTAAGATCATTGTGGTAGAAAATCAAGATATTATGGAACACTGATTTGTTTAGGCAGAAGAAATATTTCACTAATAAAAATCAAAACTGCTAAATATGTATAAGAAAATGCAAGTTTTCTATTAAATAATTAAAAACTACAAAACTTTAAAAGATTTTCAAGAATATATTCAAGTTTGTTAAGAAAAATTATTTATTTCAACTGATTTTCACTGTGAATTTAAATATTACTTAAATCACCTTTTCATTAATCATGTGAGAACTCTGTAATTTTTATCACTATTGAAGTTTGCACATTATCTTTATGTAAATTGATAATTTCAAATCGAATTTTACAATTTGTTTGGAATAGTATTAAAATTTGTAGTCATTGATTTCAGTTTCATAGATATATGTGTGTATGAGTTAGTTCAACAAATTATAGATATATCTTCACTATAGTATTCATGAAATTAAAATAAATTTAGACATACATTTTTATTTAATTATGAAGAAATTTAAATGCTTACCATTCCACTGTCCAAGGAGCCTGCACTTCCTCTTCTAACTGGTTTACTTATCTCTGAAAATGAAAAGAAAAGTTACTATTGTATGTCATAATCATATTTTAAAATGGCACATACAATATTTTAAAAAAGGTTGCAAACCAAGCAAAATGTTAAAAAAATAATAGCCATCATATGGTGAAAGTAAGAGAGAAAAATGAGAAATAGTAAGTGTTTTATTTAAAATATTTGCTTAAGTTATACTTACGTTGCTCATGAAGATCCAAGAGAGAATTGGATAAAGCAGATCGCTTCAAGTTAGCAGATGCAGCACTTTCAGGAGATAATTTGCCATCTTTTGTAGGTTGTGGAATAATTTCCATATCAGCAACACCAGAGTCTCTGTTTTCAGCTCCCCTAACTCTCATCATTTTTTGTTTTTCTAGTTCACCCTCAATTCGGAGATTTTCCATTTCATCCATCTAGAAAATTACAAATACACATAAATTCAATGAGAGATAAAGATTTAAGATGGCATTGTAAAAATTTCTATTTATGTTTATTAATAAATTTTCATTAACAATTAAAAAATCTAATAAATTAGACATTATTGCTTTTATTTACAAGATTTGTAATAAAATTTTGTATTAACAGGATCTTATAGACCTAAGAAACCATGAAAAGCTGTGAAATACAAATTCATATTGATAAATTTCCTCGTTTTGTAAGGAATAAAATTTCAATATTTTGTTCAAGTAACCGAAAAATAATTGTAGATTGTAAAAACAGAAAATAAAAGTTAATATATTTTGATAATTTATAAATAGTAAAAATATTTACAAAGTTTTATTATATAATCTATCAATGTAAAATTAATAGAAGCATAACCCCAAAATTTATTTAATTTATAATAAATGTAATGAATTAAATCTTAGTTAAATATATAAGACAGTTTTATCTTACCTCTAAGATTGATTCTTTTAAATCTTCTACAAATTTTGACCGATCATGTTCATTTCGTGCATTAAAAGTGATTAACACTTTATCATCTACTCTTTGACTAAGACGAATTCCATGAGGATAATCTATCAAAATACAAGATTCATAAAATACTACTGAAAAATTATTAAACAGATCTACACATTTAGACAGATTATTTCTGAAATTAGCGAATGTTCAAAATAATAATTAAATCTTTTTTTTTTCAGAGTTTCGTTTAAAATACTTTTTTATTAATTACCTTAGTAATAAAGAAAGTAATTTAGATTCTTTAAAAAATAATGAATTAATATTTAAGAGGGGATCTTATTAATAATACAAATTAAAATAGAAATATACTTACAAGGAGCTTCAAATAAGGTTACACTCATACCACACAAAGGAAAGGATTGTCTGAAAGTATAAGTAACACTGTTCTTTTTCTTGCTGAAAATTTTAGTAACCTGTAATAGTGAAGAGAAGACATAAATACATTGTAAGTATACAAAATTAAAAACAATGTTTCCCCAGTAAATGAAATTAAAAAAAATTAAAATAATAAATCACTTTTTTATAATTTAATCTAAATAATAAAAATATCAATATCATAAAATATATTTAAAATTATTGTAATAGCAAATAAAACTATAAAGTCTAAAATGTATTTGTAATAAATTTAAGTAGTGAGTTTGAGTATTTTGCATACATTATCAAATATAAGAATAGATATTAATGTATTGACATTAAAATAATTTACTACACAACATTTTATTTTTAAGCCATTTTATAACAAATAATTTAGTTTTTGTACATTGCAAAAAAAAAAAAAAATTAATAAATTTATTTTTTGCAATGTACAAAGCTAAATTATTGTAATGCAGAATTTTCTTATGCAGGGGATCAACAACATGAAGGGTAAAAATTATTAATAATCCTTATTATATATATATATATAACTATTTAATTAAAATATTGTTGTTTTGTACAGTAAAATTATTTTAAATTTAATCATTAAAATTTAGATTAAGTTGTTAGCTTTGCTCTTAATTCTTTTATCTTAATTTTTCGAGATCATTTATCTTTGATCTTAAAAAATTGAAATTATCTAAAGCAAATACTGCCATTAATTATAGGTATTATATGAAGAATGAAAGGATAACAGAATTAAGTATTCATTAGCTTATCAAACATATCTATGATTGATGATGCTTTCTTTCAAAAAATCAGATACAAATTGAATTGGAATTAGGTATTTAACTATAATTACCATTAATAGATCATTGAATAGGAACACTTCTCTTTGATGTACACCGGGTCTCTCTTTTTTACTGACATCATAAACTTCATAAAGTCTACAGTAGCATACTAGGCGTCTATGAGGCAAAGCTAGATTCTAGTAAAATAAATATTATAATTAATGAAAGTGGCATTCATTTATTAAAATATTCATATTTTCAATTAAAAGTTAGGTTTGCACAACTATAACTGTAAATAAAATAAAAATTAAAAAAATAAATCCTCATCTTGATATACTTGGAGAATAAAACTCGATGCAAAACAGATATAATAAAATAGTAAATTTGTTTTAAATAAGTAATATATGTTTCATTCAAATAATTTAAAAATAAGGTCTTTTAAAACCAAATTTCCCTATGATTATTAAAAATGACTTCTATTATTTATGATACATAAAAACTTTCCTTTGATTAAAAAATCGAAATTAAATTTGCTTACAAATTTAAAGATATTCTTTAACATCTCAAAATGAAGCTACTTACTGGTTTTTTACCAACAATTGTCTGCTGTACTTTTAAAACTTGAGTGACATGGTCAGATCCCATTTTGAATTCATTTGTTTTGATTCTTTCATAAATTCCTACCAACATATCTCGATCCAAATCATGCCCATCATCAATAGCTATAAGTAAACATTTCTCAATTTAGATATAATGACTGAATATAAAGTATGTATCTGTGTAATTAATATTGCATTTTTGATAGTGTTAATAAGTTTAATGTTATCTACTAATTATTGTAAGAAAATAGTTAACAATACTTATGTATTAACTTAGAATAAAAATTGCAAAGAGGAATCTTGTGAAATAATCATATTAGGTTTTTCAAAAATAAAATAAATAAATAAAACAAACTAGATTTGTCCTGTCATAATTAGTATCGGGCAATTTTAAAAAATACTCAATTCTTATCCCAAACAATAATTTATTTCCCCAATTCACAATTAAATTAAGAAAACTTTTTAAAAATTCTTTAGAATTCTTAATTAAAATTGATCTAATTTTTTAATGATTAATAAAAATATCCATAGCAAATAAAAATGTTATATTTACACTAGCAATCATCAGCAAATTTAGAAATATAAATTATTTTTCTAAATAGATTTTTTTAAATACTTAAAATTAAATACTTTAATTTTAATAAAAAACTGATTTGTGATAATAAATGCAGGATGATAATGATAATAATATACGTAAATATTTTTTTTTCCAAACCAACTTTAAATATATTTCTAAAACTTTAAAAATCAATTACAGGTTTTCAAAGTATTGAATGTCTTAAATAGTACTAATTTAAAATAAACAAGTAAATAAGAATAAAAAGTTCTTACATCTAAGATTACGGATGAATTCTTCAATTTTCATACGTTTCTCTGCTTTCATGTTGGGAGTATGAAGATCAGTGTTCAGCATGATTATGGCAAAAGCAAGTACAAAGACTGTATCTGCATTATGAAATTTAGAAGCTATATCATGATTGCACTCAATATATCTGTGACTAAATACTTCAACCAATCTTTCAATTTTCTGTGCTTCACCCTAGAAAATAAATTAAGAATGTAAACTACTACAAATGTACATGTGCGATTACAATCAAAATTGGAAAGAAATGTATATACTTACGGGCATTCGAAAGAAAGTTTGAAATTTTCTAAGGGCTACATCTACTTGCATACCTGCCAAGTCTAATTCTTGAACAAAGCATCTAATAAAGAGTTAAAGATAAAATTGTAATGTATAAAAATAATATTAAAATTTACTAAAATTTATTCATAGTACATCATCTAACAAGCATCAGTAAAATAATTCTCAAAAATATCTGATTATCTATTTATTTTCATAATAAATACATCAAAAGAAATATATGATCAAATGAATTTTAATAAATTAAAAATATATTTAAGCACAATCATGCTAGAATAATTCATGTTTTTATTTTAGAACCTAAATATTGATTTGATTTAACTCAAAATATAAAATATCCAGAAAATCAATTAGTTAAAATTTATACAAAATAGCTTTTTTCAAAGATAAATTAAAAAAAAAATTAGTTGTCGCAATACGTACTCAAGGACAGCCATGTTGAAGTTATTTTGTAAGTTTCCAAGATATTCACCAATCATTTGCTTGCTGAGGCCTTTCCTTGTTAGCAAAAATCTAGCAACAGCCTGAGGAGAAGCTTCCAAAAAGCCTCGTTGGATTAAGTAGCGAATACCTCTTTCAGGTTTTTTATTGAATAGATTCAGACCAACTCGATACTGCCTTTTCCTCTGAATTTCAGTTAACTAAAAAAAGTAATGATGATTTTATTATTTTAATTAAGACTATTTAAATTTCTAAAATAATATATCTAAAATAAATTTCTAAAATAATATAAATAATATACATACACAAAAGAAAAGTAATGCACACAGGTGCAAAATTGATATCCTTTAAACTCATGAATTCAACTGTATATATGTTCAAATTTCATTTTCTTTAATATTTTTTTTTTATTATAACTAGGATTACCTTTAAATCGCATATTATATATCTTTGTTTCATGACATTTAAGAAATTTTGTTATAACAAAGTTTCTTAAATGTGATAAAACTATGATACATATTTAATGTAAAAATACAAAGTAATGTTTCATAACAAGCCTAAATTAATATTATAGTACCTTATAAATTGTAGGTGTACCAGGTAATTCATGTGGCGTTCGGACATCTGGATAATTGTGAACATTAAAAGAGTGACTCATATCTGCAGGAGGAGTGTTAGAATAGCCTCCACCACTATCCATACTATCTTCACTGTTTTCTGATATATTGCTCAGACGCTTATCTTCGACACTAATAGTCTGTTCAGCAAGGACCTTAAAAAATGAAATTTAGATTAACAATGTTAAGAGATTTGATTGAAGCTAACTTTTATGATCATTATAAATAAGTTAAAAAATAAAATTTTTTTATTACTGAACAGAGAGTTTCAGTTAAACATCAAAAATACATACTAGAGATTTTCTTTTCCAAACAGGAGATGCTTCCACTGTTTTATTTGAAGATTTACAGCTTAACTGTTGACTATTTTCTGATATCACATCTACAGATTCAGAGCTATCTTCTCGACCTGGAATAGAAGATGTTCGCTTAGGAACCTGGGGTGGCACCTTCTTCTGCTCGACACGTGGGGATACGCGTCTGCTGAGAGCAACATCACTTGCCCTTACAGCATTCCTTTGGAGGACACTGGAGGTTGGCATTTTGGAAGGACTAATTTGAAGTGAATGCCTAGCTGATGATCCTCTATGAAGATTTGAATCTACTTCATTAGGATCTACATCTACACTCAACTGAAACAATTAAAAATCAATGTAAGGAATTTTGCAAATATCTAAAAGGATGAAATATAAAAATTAAATACTTAAACAATATGATTATATAGCTTACTTTAAATGAAATGAATTTTTTATGAAATAAAAATGCAAATTAATGTAATATATGTAACAGATTTAATTTACTTCAATTTTTTATAGTAAATTAATCACATTAAGCTCATATCTTGGCTGAAAGTTCACATAAAATAAACATGTGACAGTAAATCAAACAAATAAAAAGAAATGATTTGCACTTGCATTATAGGTAGTTTATTCAGCTAAAAAAATGTTTTAGATATATACCACTATTATTAAACCTATTATCATTGGGTTGAAAGATAATTCCTCTAATAATGACTAAGTAAGTGAGCTGTGATCTAATGGTGCAAAACGGAACTGAGAACTGAGGGACAGGCTTGCCTGTGTATCAGATTAGCAATTTCTCAACACTCATCAGATTTTTAGCTGCAGCACTACTAGAATGAAAGTATACATAGTGTTGCAAAATCACTGGTCTGATGACCTGCTACATATCATTCAGAAAATTAATGATTCTACTCTTGATGCCAGTGGACATCATGGTAAAAATGTGTTTGACAGGCCAATCCCCCCCCCTCCTCTCGACAAAGCTACCATGCAAGAATGGAATAACACATTCAATTTTAATATCAATAAACTATTTAGGCTTTTAAATGGATCAAAGAAAGGCAATTCCCATAACTAGAAATATGTTATGTATCACCCAGAATATTTTTCTTTAAAAGGATTTGAAAAATATCACTTGATTCTAGACAGAAGTTATCATTACCATTGACTATCTACAACTAAACCTAAGAAAAGGCTACACTTACAAACATATTCTTATTTTCACTGAGAGTAAAGCAACTTTAAAAGCTCTTAATTCATTACAGATTAAAGATTCTTCTGAAGAAAGTTTGAAACATAAGCAAAAAATATGATTAAAGGTTGAAACAGAACAATTATTTCAAAAAAAGAATAATAATATTTGCAGATATATAATTAAGTAATTATTGTTAACCAATAAATAGAAATTAAGTAAAAAAATATTTAAAATAAAAACCTATCATAGTAAATAATATCTGTCATTACCGAACTTAGGGCACTATCTTCCGAAGATACAGAATCCCTCATTGGTTGGAAGCTATCTGGATGCTGTACTTTAATACTTGGACTAGAATGAACAAAAACTGTAGAAGACTGATTAGATGAACAATGAGTTCTTTGAGTATTAGCACTGGGAACTGCAGTCCACGCTGGGTGTCGTGGGAATGATGGAGGGGAACGAGTACATGATTGGTATGGATCTTGATAATATGCACTATTTAGATGTGGAATTTGTTTACCAAGATACTGTTCATAACATTCTTTGTTGTTTAATTCAGTCATGT
>JAPDSC010067647.1:0-23863 GCA_026290005.1 Latrodectus geometricus
TCATCCAAAGTTAGATCATTAGCTTAGTACTAAATAGAAATAAAAGAGAAAAATAACAGAAACACGTGTTACAAACCTTTCTTCCACTCATTTTCAATTTTTTAGCAATAGAAACTCTAATATAATAAAACAAAACGAAATCATACGTTTATTGCAACTACAACAAACAGCGGAATGAGATAACTTTAAGCACTGATAATGACACTTGTTTATTTTTGACAGCTATGTTTCTTTTTATGCAATGGACATTAAAAAGGTATCCAAACACGATCAACTTAAAGTGAACTTGTTCTTTTATATAATTTTTGGGCATTATAGGTTATGATGGAAATTCCCACCATTATGCAAAGAAGGGTTAAATAGAATTCAATTTGAAATATCACCTTTTAAAAATCTAAAGCTTATTTCATGATTCGTTTCTTAGGTTTATTATTATAAAGAATTCCAACTAAGAAAAAAGATAATTATATTATAAAATTTTAGGTAGTTTTCTTTTCAGAATTCCTTAAAGATCATCTTTAATTTACAATCAACTAGACAAAATTGTAACTCAAGAAAGTAAGTAATTTCCTCTTCGATTGTCAAGCGGCTCGGAAGCACAGGTTTTTGTCTTAATTTTTACAAATATTTGTCTCTTCCATCGCACAATGATATAATTGAAAGTATATGATGTATATATAATTATTGAAATAATGAGAGTTAAAAGTTGTAATATATTTTATTTACTTATTATATGTAAATATCAGTATTTCCTGGAGAAATTTAATAAGACTGATATTCGGAATATATTTCTTGAAAATCTGGGGTTGTAAAACTCACCATCGGCCATTATGGACTGACAAGTAAATATGTTTGACGGAGCTGTGTCCTCTATGCACGATATATTAGGCACTCTAGGTGGTGTTGTAAGGATTGGAAAAAGCCCGGTTCTTACCCGGAAATTAACCAGGTTCCCCTCCCATGGAAATTTTAAAAATTCCCTGGAATTTTCATATTTCCCAAATTTTTAAAATAGTGGAATGATCTGAAATTTCTTAAAAAAATGTAAGCGTTTTTAGCTATTAAAACTATGTAATATATATAAAAAAAAAATTCATTTATAAAATGATTTCTACTTTTATGTATGGCAATAGACATTTTACAGAACATTTGGAAAGAGATGTCATGTATTTGTAGAGATTGGAGACGTTTCAACTTGTGTTTTTTCCATTGCAATTGTTACTTACTGTAGAAAAGTTTTTAAGCAAAGTATCACTTTCCTTAAAAATTGTTTACAGATGCCAAGTTTTACTTCACTTCACTTCATACATACGAAGAAAATTAATAAATAAAACGAAATATGATTAGCTGAGTTTATTCACTCAAAATTCCCAATTTTTTCCCAAAATTTCCGTGAATTTTACATTTCTAACTGCAGGTACGGAGCTGTCATTTAAAATAATGGGTAGCTTCTCTATATGCTACACTATTTAAAGTAATTTCAATCAGAATATTTTAAGATGTATTTGTGCATTTTTAACTATCAAAAACTCTAGAATTAATATACCTAGCTTTAAAACATCTATATATAGATTGATCATTTTTCTGTAGATTGTTCTTTATCATCTTTAAACATATTTAATTCAAGCGTGGTTTTGCTTTCTTATTTGGTATTTACTTCAATTTGACTGCATGCTGCCTTTTCGGTAATTGATTACGTTTTAATTTCTTTGTTAAAACAAATTTTTGATTTACACTTTTGGGTTTTTTTACAAGACATTTCTCCTGAATTTCCCCTATTTTACATTCATTTAATATTTTATATATTCTTTCTGTTGGTAATACGGATTGACATTCTTAAAAATTTCATTAACTTCAATGTATTATCTGTGATGATGTTTCAAAAGTTCGGTAATTTAATTTCATATTAAAATCTCCCACAACAATTTTTATGCATATCAAGGGTATTTTTATCGGTCTTCTTTACAGAATTCATTCATGTTTTCAGTACATGCAGAGTAATTAAGTTCTAGAAGCAGTATTTTATTTGATACTTGGTGCAGAAGTCAAAATCTGCCGTAAGACATGAATATCCGTCATGGAAGAATTCTTATAGTGATCCAATTTCATCCCTTGGAAAAGAGAAACTTTAAATCATCTACCTCGACAAATATTCATACTGGAAGCAGACATGCAAAATTGACCTATTATTGTTAAATAATGACTGGTGTAAAACAAACGACCAACAATTTAACAACAATTTTATCGACATATTATAGTCAATACATCCGCTGAACATTTATTTTGAAGTTTATCATACCTTGATCTGAGTAACCAATCGTGATTCAATTCAATAAATTACACTTGATGTTTTACTGAATTTATTATTAATGTATTGAATTTATTGAAAACCATTAGAAATAGCTAATTTCTTATATTCACTAATGACAACGTTGCTTTTAATCAGTGTTATTGCGAAAAATATACAGATGATTTTCGCTTATTTATGTTATTTCAGATATTACAATTTTAACACTGAAAAGTGTAAAAGTAAATTTAAGTATACATTTTTAGATTTATTATTTCAATATAAATGCTTTCATTTGACTATGATTTGAGATTAAAAAGAATTATTTTTATTTTAAATTAAGTAGCCAAACTTCAAATATTTGATATATCATGTATTAGGTTGGGAAAAAGTTATCCATTATTTTTTCGGTAGACGTCTGTAGTGATCGCTATCTCGTGAGGTATCTATCAAACAATTTCAAATTTATGCTTGTTGGAAAGGTGACATTTGACACTAAAATATCCTCTTGCGGTTTTTTGTTTGATTCATTCAGCTATGAGTACAAGGTTTTAAAAATGGAAGACAACAAACAGAAAAATCGATACATTTTAATTTTTTTTTTTTTTTATAATGGCGAAAATGCTAACCAGGTGGCTAAAATTGTGAAAGGTGTTTATGGTCCTATATATGACTGTAACAACCAGTTACGCACAATTTTGGTTTCGTCTATTCCGTTTGGGTATTTGGATGCTAAAGATGCACCTCGCATGGATACAACATCGTTGAGAATGTCTATAAAATATCAAAAATTATCAAACTTGACAGCATGTCAGCAGTCGTAGCTTCGCACAAGACCTAAAAATCTACATGAAAACTGTTTTAAACCTTTTTACAAAGCGAATCTGAAAGAAGTTACAAAAAGTTCACGTAAAAATAATGGATTTCTTTTTCCCCAACCTAATATATAAAAGTTTATAGTTTATTTAAATATTTTCTAGTTTAATTTGAAAATCTTACACATATACAATAATCGCTTTTAAGAAATTTACACGTATCTGTATCTATTACTTACAAATCTTCTCATTAATGTCTGAAAAGCTCTGTGTTTAAATAATTACAACTGTTTTCTCTGAAATTCTAAAAGAAATGTTTGGCTGATACAATACTGCTCATGATATCTTTAGAATGCGTTTGGTTTTTTTAATAGTTTAATTATTAAGATGCTTAGATCCTTTTAAAAAATAAGACGAGAAACAAAGTAATTGCAAAATAAACAACAAAATAAAACTTTTATTTAAATCTTTAAAACATCAATTTACAATTTCGAAATTACACTTTTCAAACTTTTAACAGAAGCTTGCAAAAGAAATATCAGCTGGTATTCTTCGAATATGTGGATATTTGTCTGGCAGCTTGATCTAGGTTGCAATTGCGATATCGTTGATTTTACCATTTGAGCTCGTTGTAAGTCCAGCCATCTTTGCAAAATGGTGTCAGCAACATCTTCTGGATCTGAATCTGAAACTTTGACGTCAACAGGACCCCAAAGCATGTATTCCAAAAAGCCTTTAGCTTGCGAAAGTGAGGAGGCCTTTTCTTCCATCAATACTTTGGCGATGGCTTTAAAGGTGTGAGCTATGGGTTCCGCCAAATGTTCGCCATTAACTAAGCAATTTTTAAGTTCTTCAGACTTTTTTATGTTTAGAAAATGGTACATAGTAACCAGAGTGGCCTGGCAAAGCGTTTTCCTACCCTGAGCTGTATCGCAGAAAGTGAGCAAGTTTTTATCTTCTGGAAAGAGAACGAATATTGGTGGTTTATCCTCGTGAGTGGCGACCAATATCAGTTGATCCAGATCAAAATGAACCTCTTCAATACCCTCAGCTTGAAGACTCTTTAGGGTGTGTATTAGCTGAAGTAAGATGAAGCAGTAGTTCTGTAGGTGGACGTGCTGATTGGATTTTTCCACGGATGCACTTCTACTGAACTGGAGGATGGTAGATATTCGCGACGATTGTAAGACGTATACGGAAGCGAATTGCATTTCCTTGTTTGAACTAGATTTTTGGTGCTTCGGAACGTGGTCGTTGAAAGTCGCCAAAACTGGATAACGAGTTTGATTCCTGGGAGGGGGAGTATTTTGTTGCCTGGGAATAACCTGTCAAAATATCAACATTAATATAGTGTAAAACATTAGTAATTTAAGCAAAAATAAATAATTAAGTATTAAGTAATTTAAGCAAATAAAACATTAGTAATTTAAGCAAAAAAAATTCTATTTCTTAAATTTTAAATATTATCATCAAGATATCAGCACTAGTAAATACTAAAAGAACTATTATAAACTTTAATTAGAATATAGAACATATACATTTTTACAATAAAATAATATTTCTCTAATATTTCTGGTTCCAGATTTTCACTTATATTTTTTTTAAAAAAAGCTGTTCAAATTTTTAAAACATTCTTCATGAAAAATTGGGTACCCAAAAATTCTGAATCTTCGTAAAATTTTTTCTGTATTTCATAAAAACAAATCATTACTACAAAATTATGAATAATTGCACCTTATGTAACTTAGTATGCTTTTTTTATTACAGTCTTCTTATTTATATGCACTGTAAAAAATAATATCTATTAAAATTTACTTTAAGGAAATTTGGTACTTCGTATCAAGTTATCGGAGGGGGGGGGGGAATCTGACAATTCTACTAATTGATTTAATATACCTAACAGGAACCTCAATAGAACATTGATATCGATAATTATTCCTTTCCACAAATATCTGATATGACATAGAAAATGCTTAAACTTGTAATTACCTACATAAATTAAAAATAATAGGTAAATACATGAATACTATTTAGCATTCACGTATTTGGTTATTCTTTTTAATTGTAACTACGTATTCCTTACGTAACCAACCACATGTGAGGCAGAATCGAATCCAAGAAATGTTGAGTTGGATATCAGCTAAGTACAAACCATTCAGTTGCCAGCCTATATAAAATATTGTGATTACGATATAGATATAGTATGCTACTCACAAAGAAAAAAAATCTGAAAAACACCTTTTAAACTTTCGCCTAACAGATATACATGCCAAAACACAAAAAGCAATCTTCCTTTTTATTTAATAAAGATTGGGATTGAATTTAATACAAAATCATTATGATATAGTCTCATATGGTTAATCCATATTCTTCGCTATTCTCATTTCTGTAGTTTTTACAGCTGATAGAAATTTTTATCACTTTAAATACGCATACGTGAAGATTGCTGTGCACGAGAGCACATTAAGGTATAATTATTAAAACATATTTTAGTGGAATCGTTTTAACTTGAAGAGCGTTACTCATGGAATTCGCGAAATTTTGAAAAATCAAATTGACAACTATGTGCTGCAGGGATATACTTATTGAAAAATCTTAAAAAGATGACATAAGTCCAAAATTTATTACTAGTATTATACTATGAGCTGCTATTGCAATACGTAGTTTAAAAATAAGCACCAAAATAGCCAATGCAAGAGGTATCTCCAAAAACTTCTTGCATTGACTATTTTGATGTGCTTCAAAACATTAAGTTAAAAATGTTTACTCAATAAATTCAAACACTATCCGCGATGTATGCTAGCTAATAAATTTTAAATATCAACAAAACTATCCGATTCTATTGCAATGTAATCGCTGACATTTAAGAATCTACTTCAACATAAGAAAATCATTGTGAAAATATTTTTATTTTACATGTTTGTGGCCTTAATTGACGTAGAGGCACTAAATCTTCCGGAAGTAGATAAAAATTGATATAATTCGGTTATTGAACAATTTCTGTTTCTCATATATTATTTATTAATATGAAAACTAGCAAATGTATACATTTTAAAAGCAATGAATCCAGCTTTTCTTAATGCATTTACCATCAATGTGACTTTATCCTGTTCTTGGTTCTTGTATTCACCGTTATAGATTAACCTGTTGCGCAGGACAACTTCAGGAGTTTCACTTTCCAAAATGAAATCTTTGAATTTTAAGGATTTCCCGGCTTTTCGTAAGTATTCAGGACTTTCATGCATGGCCTATACATGAACAGAAGGAATTAATTAACTATGAAGGTTATACATTTGTATTTCAAAACATGCTAGAGTTAATTACTCAACTAAGTCAAACACTTAATATATGAATATATTCAAGATTGAAAATTACTCCCATTTAATTTTAATTAACAATTACAATGCATTTTTTTCAAATTTTATACTACTAATTAAAAATTTTTATCCCCAATATGTTTTTAAAATTATATTTGAATATTTTTTCAACTAGTATATAAAAAACTATAATAAAAAAATCCATCCAGATTATAATTAGTAATATAAACAGACAACTAATGTAAAATTTTTATCCGAAATATGTTTTTAAAACTATATTTAAATATTTTTTCAACTAGTTTATAAAAAAATTATATAAAAAAAAAATCCATCCATTGATATCAAGATTGTCAGTAGAAAACAAATCCAACATGTTTTGAAAAGTTCATGAGAATAATAATAATAATTCATAAATTCTATTATGAGCAAATATTAATTAGAAGATTATGGATCATCAGAGAAAGATACTTAAAATCATGAAAATTGTATGAATTATCATATAACATCTGCATTATAATTCCCTAACTCTAACAAAATATAAAAAGCGAGTGACAATAAATATCAAATATTCATAACCAAAATAAAATGAAAAGAACTTCTCTTTATTGCTTACTGTTGTGATTATTTCTGCTAGAGACTCATAATTTGTTGCAGCAATTGCAGAATAGCTTGTTTGTAAGTCCAACCACGGTCGTCCACAGGCTGACGAATCACTATTGGTCTTAAATCTGGAAACTGGCTCATTCTCTATGGTGTCATTTCCCTTGTTGGTTTTCACCTAAAAGCAAATGTATAAAAAATACATAGAAATTAGTATTTCAATTCCATGTAAAAGCACAAAGATATTTAATTAACAAAAATTAAGCAATGGGTTTATCTTGGCTATCATACGTTTCTAGAACTATGATTAATCATTGTTCAACTGTCATCAATTGTTGCACAGTATTACAATTTTTGGACTGGTACGTGTTCTTGCATAATTTGCTCCATGTGTATGAAATTTTCCCACACAGTTGCAGTTTGTTCTGTCATTTTCATCACTCTGACATTATTAACATCTAATTTAATCATGTATGGGACGAATGCAATGTAACTTTTTCCATTGAAAACTAACATACAGTACTTATCTAATTAAAATATACAGTACTCACTAATTCCACATCTGCATCTCATTAACAGCTCATTCTTGTTCTGGATTATTTAATGGAATGCCAAAATAATTTTCCCTAAGAACTGGCAGAGCCTAGTGGTAGAACCACTCTTTTAAGAGTGGAAGGCTCTGGATTCGATTGCAGTCATTGTTAAACAGTACTCACTAATTCCACATATGCATCTCACTTACAGCATTCTTGTTCTGGATTATTTAATGGAATGCCAAGCTAATTCTCCCTAAAAACTGGCAGACTCTAGTGGTAGAACCACTCTTTTAAGAAAGGAAGGCGCTGTATTCGATTACAGTAATTGTTAATCAACGTGAAATGACAGTTGAATTTTTTATATCAATATCTGTCGGGATACATGCGTGAACATTTTTACAGATTCATCCCTTTTGGTCCGTGAATACAGTCCATTATCTACGACACACTCTATCGAGAGACAAAAATCCGGCAGATGTCCTTACGTCTCAAAG
Organism: Latrodectus geometricus; assembly: GCA_026290005.1. Classification (NCBI taxonomy): domain Eukaryota; kingdom Metazoa; phylum Arthropoda; class Arachnida; order Araneae; family Theridiidae; genus Latrodectus; species Latrodectus geometricus. Next base: position 8,050 of record JAPDSC010067647.1, read on the forward strand.
CACCTTTCAACTTTCAAGCAGTCCACTAAGTAGTGTCAAATAGTATTTTAAGATCATATAACTGATACTCATAGCAAGCATATAAGCATATATTGTATTCAAATGTCCTATTAAACTCTAAATAAGATTAATCTAAATAATTATTAACCTAAGCCGTGTGGCCTTGTTGGTTAGAGTAACCGGAAACTTGTAGTTACGGGTACTAGTAGGTTGCTTAGAATAACAATCTACTAGTTGGTTAACCTAACCTAGTTGGTTAGAGTAACCAGTTACTAGTAGTAACTAGTAGTTATCGGAAGGTAGTGAGTTCGAACCACGGCTTAGCCGAAGATCCGTCGTGTTCACTAATGGTGACTGGGGCACGTAAAATATGTCGTCTAGCAATGTCCTTCATGTTCGCATTCCAAATTAATACCTTTGGGGATTGTTGGAGCCAGGCTATTGGTCTTCTCTGGCTCCAATCTCTAAGTTGGAAGACCCAGCTGGTGCTACTATCTATGAGTTAAAGCCGTACTTTTACCTTCGTAAGAGAATGTTCTATTCAAATACGGAAGATGCTATTTTTGACTTTATCCGCTAGTCCCTGACTTGACTTCGTAAGTTTCATAATTAACTACAATACAGAATTAATTTTCTTCATTTTATGATAAAAATTGGTGAAATATTTTCTATTTTCATTAATTTAAGAAAATAAAATATTTAGTACTTCATTAATTAAATGCTTAGTATTTTGAATGGTCATGAGTAACGAATATCATGACCATGAATAATCGAGTAAGTAATGATATCTTATGAGTAATAAATGATATAGTTTCTTATATAACCTTTTTTTTTTCAACAAAGGTTTGATACCAAAATCAAGCTTTACTTAATTGAGAACAATTTGAAGGATAAATATTTTTTTTCATCCTAACTTGAGGCTTGAAGTGCAGGGATTCATTCAACTGGAACAGTAAAGGTTTTGTTCGATTTTTTGGATACAATAAAGTTCGCTTTATTGAGAGAGTCTCAACTACACTACTGGCCATTAAAATTGCTACAACAGGAAGAAATGCAAATAACAAAATGATATTTATTGGGCAAATATATTCTACTATAAATAACAAGTGATTAAATTTTCAAAAAATTTAGCTGGATAGATCCTGAGAAATCAGTACCCAGAACAACCACCTCTGGCAGTAATAACAGCTGTTATACGCCTGGGCATTGAGTCAAAAAGATATTGGATTGCATGTACAGGTACAGATGCCGATGCAGCTTCAACACGATGCCACAGTTCATCAACCGTAGTGACTGGCGTTTGGGGACGAGCCAGTCGCTCGGCAACCATTGACCAGACGTTTTCTATTGGTGAAAGATCTGGAGAATGTGCTGGCCAGGGCAACAGCCGAACATGTTCCGTATCAAGGAAGGTCCGTACAATACCGTCAACATGTGGTCGGGCATTATCCTGCTGCAACGTAGGGTTTCGCATTGCTCGAATAAAGGGTAGAGCCACGGGTCGTAACACACCAGAAATTTAACGTGCAATGTTCAAAGCACCGTCAATGCGAACAAGAGGTGACCGAGACGTGTATCCAATGGCACCCCATACCATCACGCCAGGTGATGGGCCAGTATGACGATGACGAATGCACGCTGCCAGTGTGCGTTCACCACGATGCCGCTAAACACGGATGCGACCATCATGATGATGTACACAGAACCTGGATTCATCTGAAAAGATGACGTCTCGCCATTCGTGCGCTCAGGTTCGTCGTTGATCACATCATTGAGGACGCTCTTGTGTATGACGCAGCATCAAGGGAAGCCGCAGCCATGGTCTCCGAGCTGAGAGTCCATGCTGCTGCAAACGTCGTCGAACTGTTCGTGCAGACACTTGTTGTCTTCCAAACGACCCCGTTTCTTGACTCACGGCTCGTGACGTGGTTGCACGATCCATTACGGCCATGCGGATAATATGCCTGTCTTCTCGGCTGCTAGTGATAGGTGGCCGTTGAGATCCCGCATGGCGTTCCGTATTACCGTCCTGAGCCCATCGATTCTGCTAACAGTCATTCGATCTCGACCGACACGAGCAGCAATACTGATAAAAGATAAACCGCAATCCCGGTACGCTACAATTCGACCTTTATCAATGTCAGAAATGTGCTGGTACGCATTTCTCCTTCTTACACGTGGCATAATAACAACTTTTCACCAGGCAACAACGTTCAAATGCAATTTGTGTATGAGGAACCGGCTGAACAATTTCCTCATTTAAACACAATGTATGTGTCGCTACTGGTGCCTGCTTTGACTGAATGCGCTGAAAAGCTAATCATTTGCATATCACAGCACCTTCTTCCTTTCGTATAAATTTCACGTCTGTAGCATGTCGCCTTCTTGGTGTAGCAATTTTAATGGCCAGTAGTGTATTCACATAGCCTAGCGGTCCTTCGATCAAGTAATGTGGAGAGAAGGATAGCAGAATATGAATTCCCAACCTCATTGATAATGAATCTATAGTACGATTGGTTAGATGAAGGTGAAACTTAACTCCAGAAAAAGTTGTATTATATCAATAGATAACAGCTTTGAAAAAGCCAGATTTCAGGTGTGAGTGTTTCAGAGGTGGCGTTATCTTTAATTTAACTTATAATTTATATCAAAAAGTACCTCTGACTCATCTAGATAGGTGTAGTGGTCTTCCTCTTCCTCTGCGGCTTGGAGAGTCTCGTAGAGGTCATCGAAGTTCTTCCTCTTCTGCTCCGTCTCACTGTCTCTTGGAGTAGAGACGGCGGAGGGTCGTTGAGGTTTTTTCGGAATCAACTGGGATCGAATGTCACCTGAAATTAAAACAAAGATTGCGAGAAATATATTCAATAGAAATCTTTGATTACATCAATTTAATGTTTAATCAGAGATAGTTGTATGAAGCCGAAGAAAAATTATTTATGTATTGAAATGGAGAGTACAGGGTGATCTTTTTAAAGTGACAGTGTTTGGAACACTCTGTAATGCGATCTAACGGCCGAAATGGAACCAAACTTGGTTTTTAGACTAATAAGGACATGGGTAAAAGGATTCCATGAAAAAAAATTTAGTTAAGAAAATAGCCTCTACGTTATATTGTGGTGCTGCTGTAGCTTTCAATAATGAGAATTAGCATAAAAGACGGGTGTCAAAGAAAAATGCAAATGTTGTACGATGACAATAGGGGCTACAAAAGCAAATACTTAATTGAATATATTGATTTAAAATGTATGGACAAAAATTATGTAATATCAATGATAAGTGTATCACCCATTTAGGTGAGTAGCCGTATAATTTTCAAAGGAAATATTGATTTAAAAATAATAAGTGCTACTTAGTATCCAAATATTCTTTATACGCGTTAAAGATGGGCATTAGAATTCATATGCTGGAAATCTTCTTTAATTGTTGTAATATATAGTGTTACTTGGAATATTATCCAAATATAACAATGTTGTAGCAAGCTTTTGTTAAAATAAATACTTCTGTTGTGATATATTTTATTTAAATATCACCCACACATTATTCTTATTAAGATTCTTCTTTCTTTGATGAACAAAATTTATATTCTTATATTGATTGTATTTTCCCTTCAAATATTTAAATGCTCATTATTTATCTCTGCTTTCTTGATGGCAAGGAAACGTTGCACAATTCGATAATGATACAGCTAATTTATTAAGATGGTTAATCATCTTTGCCTATTGTATAGATATGTTGACTATTATACATGTAATGGCAATTTTTTCATTTGTATAGACTTGTTTCAATAATCTAAGATTCCTTTTGAAAAGAAAGAGGCGTACTTTTGATATACTATATTTTGTCTTAAACACTATCGCTTACAACCAAGGTATACGTAATAATGCGCAAAATATAGATATGCAGGCGTAACATTTTGTGAGTTCAATCACGATCTCGAATTCGGTTTAATTGCAATGATTCGTAATCCAATTCCTGCCGCAATCCATTATGAGCTCGTGCATGAAAAATGATCAAACAACGATGATCTAACCAACCTCTAAATTTAAACACATTTTTGGGAACCAAAATTTGTATAGGTTTATAAAAGCATATAAAATGTGTATAAAAAAAGTTTCATTTTTAGAATCTGTTATTCATAAAGCACACATGGCGTTTTGAAATAGTTAAAAATTTATTCAACTTGATTAAAAATTTGTTTTATTTTGATGTGTTCATACTATAAAAAATACAATCGATTAAACTAAGAGTTCAAAATAAAACAAGGGAAAATCTTTCCGATTGATGTGCAGGTAAAATTCTTACCTAAATTTGCATATTCTTTGTCAAAGTTGGAATGTTCTCTTCCTTCTGGAATGTTCGATTGGCTTCTGAATTTCCCCTCTGGAATCTAGAATCCAAAATAATGTTCATTTAATAATTTCATATGATATAAGCATTTTTAATATAAATGTTTTTAATGTGGGGTAAAGTCAGATAAAGGTAATGTGGATGAATGGATAACATATGTAGGAATGATAAAGGGGACTAATAGAGGTAGATAATGCCAATTTCAAATTTATTATTTTCAGAAGTCTTAGAGGAGATAAAACAATTTCGAGTTCATTGACAGTATTAAACGAATGCAATTCTAGTTGCGATTTCATTGAAGTACATATTAAGCTTAGAATATTGATTGGTTAAAAAAATGTTCCTCAAGTTGAAGTTTCGTGTTCCAAAATTAACTTTTTAAAGAGTATTTATTGTTCCAAATAGCAACTGCTAAAGAGCAATAAGAATTGAGTAGAAGTTTCTATGTACAGTATAGCATGCCATAAGTCTCCCTGACACCTAACAGAATTTGTAGTAACTAAAGAAAACTAGTTGTGACTTTTCCAAGTCAAAAAAAAAAAAAAAAAATCATTTAATCTCAAAACGATTACAAATGAAAAATATTATTAGAATGATTTTAAGTTTCAACTGACGGAAAAACGTTATGTAATAGTTCACCGCAGATATGGTGCTAAATGTCTTAACAGACCCTGTCATGCATTGATCCCAAGCCTCTTCAAACGGCCATGGCGAGGTTTAAAAATGGCCATCTAAGGCAGGCCGCAAACTCGGGAGACCATCCGATTGAGACACCGTCTTGTGGTATACAAACCCCGTCTAATGGAGGTCTTAGTTTGACGTAGCTATGACGTTGTAATCTGACGTCATGGATATTTTAAACCAATGAGAATTTGTTTACATTCCCGATTGCTCGCATTTATTTTCTCTTTTTTTCGATTTCTTAATTTTAGAATAAAATGGATAAGTTAATGATTGCTGCAACCACAGTTATTATGTATGCTTCAAGCTACATGAGTAAAGAAACAGATGATGATTTGCCGAAGAATAATTAAGATTATTGTGAATAATTAAGGACCACAAAAATTTGAATTGTAAATAACAATATTAAAAAAATATTTTTACCTCTATAAAGATTTATAATTAATTCCTCCTCTTCAAATGTAAACTTGTAATAATTAGGACTCTCCATATCAACGTGGTAAATTTTTCCAGTGGAAATTGAAATTAGCGCTGTCTAGCGTATATTGAAATTAGCGCTGTCTCGCGGAAAGTTGCCAGATATTTCAAACCAGCTCGATATCCAGATTTGTCTTGCGCTCCGCCCATTTTTTGACGTAGGTAAGACATTCGTGACGTCATTTGGTCTCACGTGAATCTCGCGAGGTGCTCGGCTTGTTTCGCGATACAAGTCTCATGCGTTCATCTACGAATTTGCGGCCTGCCTAAAATATTTGAGATTCTTGAATGGAGAGAAGACTTTCTCTCCTTGTTCCCTCCCTGCCCACCTTCGTGATTGTTTTGGCGCCCTCTGGAGGCAACTGTGGGATGGACAGGATCTGGTGGGATCGGGGCCTATTGAACCTTGCGTTGGCTTTCCTACACCAGGGGGATAAGTAAGAACAACTACATCATTGCTCGACAATATAAAAATAGGTATAGTTGACACTACAGTCATTTCCAAATATATTAGAATGAATGTAACGTGTGCAAATGAGCTAGCGACAAACTTTTTACTGAAATGCATATGAGGTGTAAAAAAATCAGTTTACCTTTGGAGGTGGAGGTCTGGCAGGAGAGTTTGAGGAGTTTTTGAGGGACCGTAGATGGTGTGGGGGAGGAGGTGGTGGTGGAGGTGGTTGCATAGCTTTGTATTTCGGAGGAGGAGGGGGCTTGGGTGGAGGCGCCCGATCATTATTTTCTGGTGACGGCGTGGTTGGCTGGCTGCGGTTTGGCAGTGCAGAGCAAGAGGGTGTCCTCACCAGAGAAGGCTGAAAGTGAAAAAAGAAATTATATTTATATTTTTTTATTTGTGACCAAAAAATTGTGATGATGAATATAAATGATGAAAATAAATAAATTTGACCAATTTACTTTAAAAAAATTATATCAAAAATCAGCCCACGTATACCTAACACATATCAGCTACAATATTTAAAGTAAAACTGTATTATATACTGTTTGTTGTACGTACATATTCATTAGAATCTTAATAACTCTGATATTAGATTAATTTCGGAGAACCTTTTATTCATCCACATTAAGTGGACTATTTATTATCATTAATATTATTATTATTATTATTTTTTTGTCGATTGTCAGCCAGGTTGGCAATATGGGGTGCGCCATTTCACTTTTTTAACTGAGCCGCAATTTGATGGGGAGTCCAACTTCTTCAGTACACACATGCCATAGGTACCCGTTTATAGAAATGAGTTCAGGCAAACATTCATACAAGGAAAGAACAAAGACAAGAGAGAGAGAGAGAGAAAGTACATCCATGCCCTAACCGGGATTTAAACCCAGGACCTCCCTATTCGCAGTCAGACATGCTGACTACTAGACAGGGTGGGTGGTAATTGGAGTAATTTATGTAATAATATAACATTGGTTTTTATCCAGTGTTTATGGTTACATTTCAACCAATAAACTCTGAACTTGACCATTTTTATTTAATTTGCGTATTTATTTGGCTTGTTAACCCAATTCAACTTACAGATTATAAAAAAGGAGGCTATATGATCGTACTAAATTAAATTTTTCTACATAAAGATAATAATCTTTATGAAGAAAAATAAATTTTAATACTTTTTCAGAATTTTGAATATATTTTATTTAATCAGGACGAGAGCTGTTTTCTCAACAAGTTTTTTCATTAAAAAACTCTAAAATACATTTGAATAATACTTCTATGAAGAAATTGCAGCCATTAATGATACGAAAATTTAAACAGTCACTTCAGTATCCTTAAGGGAATCACCAAATCTGTTTCATAGTAAGATAAATATAGAAACGACAACCAGGAAAGGAGAAGCACACGCCATTCGAAAAATTTAAATAATGAGAATTTAAACTAATTAAATTTTTAATTTTAATTTGACAACTATACTATAAATATTTACGACAAAAATATATTCAGTCTTTCTTTGTTCCTCGCTGTCTGCTCTTCAGTTCAATAACTCAAATATTGATTGCTGCAACAAGCAAAACTATTTCTAGTAACTGTAACCGAACTTTTATGCTACTTAAATTGGTTGAATCCCTTGAGAACTATTCTGCAAAATTACCAAATATATGATTTCAAACTTTAATGAAAATAATTCATCATTTCTAATTATATTATTATTTTGATAAAAGAATGGAAGAGTAATGCTCAAAATTTATAGATGTCAGTCATACCATTTTCCTTTTAAACAGTTATTTTTTTCTCCTCTGTTGCTCATGAATGTCGCACCTTCTAAAATTTATTGGTGATTACACATTCCCTAAAATTTTGGAAAACAATTCTTGAATCATCCTCTAGTGTTAATAAATGTTTATACTTACAACTTTTTCAATGCCCTACATAGCTTTATTTGCGAATTTTATTCAGATGGAATTTATCTAGGAAGAATTCTATAAAATATGAGATACTGTTCTAAGGAAATTGAACGAATCATGTTGTTCTATTGTTCGTAAGGTAGTAAGTTTTTACCCGATCGAGATAGAAATTTTCGATACTGCATGGGTCTATCTGCCCGTAAATATGATAAGGTTTGAAAAATTCCAAAGGGTTCAGCGTAACATAGGTGTGACTTAGACATATGACCATGTTCAAAACGATGGAACTGCTAATTATGTTCAATAGTAATTTTGGTCGACAAAAATAGGCTGATAACACTTTTATTAAGAAATGGCTCTTTTTAATTTTCATCAAATTAAAAAAGAATGATTTTTCCAAAAAGAGATTAAATTTGTTTGATTGCTTGTTTAGCAGCACTTGCTTCTGAGAGCTTATTACCGAGGACAAAATCCCAAACTAAGCCGACCATCTCATAAGTTTGAACAAGGATCAAATCGAATGTGATCGAATTCAAGCTCTGACTTTACAAGTGATACTCAGGCGCAATAGAGACCGTTAATGCTTTGAATAGAGATTCATTGCATGCAAACGAATAAAAGTCGAAAGTATCAATACGATATATTAAACTTTAATCAATATAGGTTAGCGTGGCCTGGTTGATTTGGGCGTCGTTCTCGTTACTGGAAGGTAGTGAGTTCGAATCCCGGCTTAGCTGTTGATCCGTCGTGTTCATTAATGACTACTGGGGCATGTTAAATACGTCGTGGTCGCAATGTCCTCCACGTTCCCATTTCAAATTAATTCCTCTGGGGGTGGTTGGAGCCAGGCCATGGATCTTCTCTGGTTTCAGTCACTCAATTGGAAGATTCAGGCGGTGCTGCCATCTATGAGTCAAAGATGTACTACCGCCTCGATATGACAGTGTTCGATTCAAAAACGGAAGACGCTCTTTCTGACTTCATTAGCCCAGTGCCTGACGGGCGAGGTTGGCTTCGCCAAGTGTCATAAGTGACAACAACAAATTTTCATCTTCTTCCTGCCCGAATATTCTATTCACATTTATTTTGTTACTACATTGTTTGGTTAGCTGGTAACATTTGCTAACATGTCTGTGATACTTACTACATTGTAACAAATTTATAGTATATATATATAGCATTTTCAGAATATATCCACTCTGAATGTTGGAATAAATAATTACATTTTATTTTAAAACTGCATAATTGGTTAAATTAGGGATTTCTTTGCACAGTTAATTATTTGGGCAGTGGAAAACCTAAATATCACAAAATGTCTCCCATAATAAATAAAAATACAGCTTCCAACAGTCTTCAATTATTGTTTCAGTGAAAATAAAACTCTTCGCACTATGAGAAGTTTTTAAACTTAAAAATAAATTACTCTGACTGACCGACCACTTCAAGTATTTTAAAAATGACTTTACATATTTCCATTAAAAAAAATAAATAAATTTAAGAAAAAATCACGTCGATGAGGAAAACTAATAACATGTAAAAGGGGAAAAATATTTTTTCACAGAGAGCTAAAATCGGATTTGACCATTTATTTCAGACAGCAAACTGAGGTATTTTCGAAAGTTTAACCGCAAATAATTTTTTTCAAGAAAACGCCAGGAGTAAAACACATCTCTATTCAAATTAACCTGACTTCAGGGTTTTTAAATGTGTTGCTTAGGTACTTAAAATGGTTTAGTGACCCAGGAGACTTCGGAGATGTTGATCTATTTATGATGTTGCTCAATGGGAGAGAAAATATTCTTTTTATTTCAATGAATGGTTCGTTTCAACTAGTAATCGAACATACATTTTTATAGCGTAGCACTCTAGGAAAATATAATATTTATGAAAGAAGGTAAGATTTTACTATAATAGGATGAATGATTTAATTGTTGCTCGACGGTGATGTTTTAGAAACTAGGACCCAATTCGATTAAGACATGTAATCTTAAGTTGATTCTCAACTAATACAAACACCTACGTATGAAGAGAAACTGGTCGCTGAAAGAAACGCTAAAGCACTAACAATTCAGTTCGCAGCTTGGCAATAAAGCATTTAATAGAAAAGACAATGCGGTTATCCAACATTCATATATTTGATTTTTAGATTATTCAACAACGCACTGTTTTAATTTTCCACGTGATCTGGGTTTGATTCCGGGTGTAAGAAGAATGAATTTTGATTCACCTTGGGCAAAATATAAGATAGAGTTCATCAAAGCGAAATTCCTTGGTTGGATCATAATCACCGTTGAAAAAAGGGAGATAGATGTTGAGTTTCTACCTTCTGCGTAGATGCATACACATTTGTCCATTGGATGCTTTGAATTTTTCCAGGTTTCCTCCCTTGCGACACGGGTGTAAGACCCATCAATTGAAAAAAATTCTTTCTTCAGGTAGAATAAAGTGGATATTAAAATGCCTTATACTAGTTTTAGGCCGTTAAGATCTTTACTAAGCGGCATCGAAAACACTGTGAGAACATAAAAAGATTTATTTTCCGCTCACGATTGATTACCATTTTTTTATCAATGGGAATGAAAATTCACTCAAATATGTGCAGCCTGGAAAATCATCTTAATGAAGAGCATATTATTAGTAATTCAGTATAAATCTTCCCCTGCATGTCTTACCAAGATATTTAGTTAAGGTTTTCCTACTAGATGGCCAAGTATAATTATGTTGTAATGAGTCTTAGGTATACAACTTAAAGAAGAAATTACTATCTACATATAATATCAGAAATTTAAATAATATAGTAGTCAAAACCATGAATTATTGAGTTGAAGATTCCTTCAGACCTGACCATTTAGTCAATGTGTGCTTTATTTAATAGGTTTACGGTAATGCAAGTAGCTTAAACAAGACTGCAACAAAATTATGTAAATTATCTAAATCAATAAAAGAATCAAACCAAATTCCTTTTTATAGATTTAAAAACAATTAATCCATATCAGGAACTTCAAAATTAGTTCATTTATTATGTTACCCACAGATGATGTCTTAAGTGAGAACAAATACGTTCGTCTTATGTGTTGTGAGCAATGGGTATTTCAAATTATTTTAAAATAGCTCCTTTTTAATGATAGCAGCACAATTTTATATATCAAGATTCATATTTCTAAAAGTTTTTTGTCGATTAAGTTATTTAATAACAATAAGTTTTTTCGGAGCCTTTTTTAGTGGGTTGTCCGGAAAGTTCGGGCTGATTTTCCGTAGGAATATATTGAAAACAAATGACATGTGTACATATTCTAAAAGAAGTAGCTTCAATAATATTTGGGAAAAGTTTGGTTACGATTTGTAAATTTTTATTAGTTTTAGACTCCTGAGAATAGGGTGGCAAATAAAGTGCATTATAGGTATTGAATGCTTTTCTTTTTCCGAAAGGGCAAAAATAACACACAAGTGGCAGGTAAGATATGCGCTGTTTGTGGCGGGAATGCTGGATGAAGGATTTCCCTTAATGGGAAAAATTTCCACTCTTTGGTTGAGATCAAAACCCATTTGGACAAATTTTTTGCCGAGAAATCTGAGAAGTTCTGGAAGGACAGAATTCTCAAGCTACACGTAAGATGGAGAAAGATTGTGGAGCAAAATGGTACCTATATAATTCAATAAATGTATATAAATATTTAAATTAGCAACGTTTTAATTGTCCTAAAATATCGGCCCAAACTTTGCGGACAACTCAATATATTCAGAGTATCCTACTTTCCAAGTTTTTATCTCTATAATTGTACACACATTTTAACATAATGTTTACATATAGCTGATGATACAAAATTTTGGGACATACTCTACTCTTTTTTCTCTCGGCTACAGTTCCAGCTTTCCTTGATGGTAAAGTTTCAACCTTCCGGCAGTCGATGAGCGAGCAATTACCCTGTTCAGGAGAATCCAAAGACACCTGAGGAAGGGCAGATAGGCTTTTTGTGCGGCTGTACCCACCTTTGAAAAGTCCCTTTGCAGGATGATTCGAGATACCGCGGTAGTTGTCATCCACAGGACTGCTCTCCCCACTGGTGATTGAATCATTCGTCAAGTCCATAGGGTGGACTATCTCGAGACTCAATCTCGATCTATCGAAAGATTGTTTCTTCCACGCCTTTGGATTGTTCTCTTTGCTTGAAGCGCTGAACGAGATATTATCCTTATTGCGTTTTAGTAGTTTCTTCAAAGAGAATCTGCTTTTCTTCGATTTTGTTGGAGTTTCTTGTAGTACATCTGGAAGGGGTACCAACCGTGATGAGCAAGACACTGAACCACTTTTTCGAATAGTAGGATAAAGCTGCTCTGGAGAACTGGTTGCAATGGGAGTAGAAGGAGACTTCACTTGGGGTGGCAAATTTTGGACTGTAGGAGGTATATTTATACTATTTGGCCTTGGAGAATCACGCCTTGCAAGTTCCAGTTCCAATGCCAATGCTGCCAATTTTGACTGTCGGTGAGCTATCGTATCAGGGGAGGCTTCACAGTCGATTCCTTCTTCATTATCATCAGACGGATCCTTTGTGATTGGAGTGGAAATCTGCTGCTTGCTATTTCCTGCATTATTTTCAACAGATTCTTGGGATTTCAAGTTTCTCAAATTTTTTGGAGGATCTTTATGAGAATCTTTTGACGTTTCTTCCCCACCTTTAGTGGGAGTTTGGAGATCAGTTGTTGCAGTTTTGATCTGAATAGCTTGATTTTCTTTTGAATTGCTATTGAAAGTTGCCGTTTTATGTAGGTCAGAAGAAACCGCATTTTCGCTGCCCAACTTGCAATCAGTAGTTGACGCTATCCGATGACAGTTACTATCATTGCCATGCACTGAAGTTTTAAATGGAGAGTCCACTGATATGCTGACAACATCAGAACGTTTTTTAACTGTCACGCCATCTCGTGAAGTTCCAACTAGCTTTTCTCGTTCAATTTTGTCTACTGTGGAAGTCTTAACATCATTGCTAACACTTTTTAGCTGAATGGTTGTGATACCACTTTTTACGGATGTAGATTGATTTTGAACCTTTTTCTCTTCAGTGTGCTTTTGTACTTCTAGAGGAAGAGGAGATTCAACGGCTTGTTTTGTCATTATCTTTTTATTTTCAGTTAACTTTGAATTTCGCACAATTTTAGATTTGTAGGCCACGACTTCTGACATATCATGTGCATCTGAATCATCCGAAAGATTCGATATATCTCCCGATGTTGAGGAACCTCCATCATACTTCTTGTCACACTCCAACTCGAGTATTGCACTTGGAGATAAATTTTTTGGATAGTTTCCGTGAAGGAATGAGGAGACTGGCTCTATTCTGGCGTGATCCTCTGCATCCTGGAAAGATTCAGAATCAGTCGAATCACCCGGAGTGTGCCTGCAGGTTGAGTAATCTGAGTCTGAGCTGTGATCAGAGCACGTGTTACTTCTATTAAGTTCAGAAACAAATGAGTAAGTACGCGTGTTCAGCGGGGTGAAATCATTTTTCAGCAGGTTCCGGCAGTTCTCTTCTGAAATTTTTATTTCTTTTTTTGTACTATTTTCCACTTTATTATTTCCTGACAGTTTAGAACGTTCCTTATTATTTTTGAGCAAATTGTCACCGATGTTCACTGTATGGCTACCATTTTTGTGCAAATAAGACGTATTTAACTCCGTACTCGAAGGGAAATAGTACTGATTCAATTTCTTTTCCGTCTTCGCTTGAATGTCGTTATTGTAAGTAACGCAATTGAGAATATTAAGTGGTTTGTCTCTCGATTTCGTTACTTGGTTATTATTATTAACAGTATTATATTTCTGATCTTCCTTTTTCGATCGGTCAAGGGTGTTTGAATCAGGAAGTAGATTCTGGTTGGAGCTGTTGAATTCCGTGTTATTTTTCGTGAGCTTCGTGATCTTTCGATCTTCATCTGTATCGTCAAGCAAATCGAAATCAATGGAGCCATCATCAGATCCCATTTCCCAAGGGGAAAGATCGGAATCGTAATCGTTTCCACCATATCCGATGACAAGAGCTTCCTCTGATGCAAAATCAACACTGGATCGGCTGAAAATAAAATATAGAAGTGAATTGGAAGATCTGACAAATGCAGGCATATGAATTTAACTTTATGTCAGAGATATTAACAGTGACGGAGTGAACAAGAAGTCTACCATGTCCCAAGACCTAAAAAAATCAATATTTTCAAACTAAAAAGTTTATTTTAATTGAAATTTTAGTATTATCATGAGAAATACATTTTAAATAAATAATTATTGTGTCATATTCAGAAAGACCGGGAAACTTGAGAAAGATTAAAAGTGGAAGAGAGAAAGGTGTGGGTGTTGGTGAAAGATGAGAGGAAGAAGTACAAAGGAAGAGTTGGAGGAATTCTCCATAAACAAAAATCTTACTTTTATATTAACAACAATTTTACATAGGTTCATTCCTTTTAAAAATAGAAAAAATAGATTTTTTATTCGTAATTCTTTTGATTTTTATTTAAATATTTTTATCGTGTCAATGATTCAAGAATCTGATATATCTATCACTCGGAAATAAAGGCACATAGAACAATGATGGCAACGATAGATCAATAGCGAATTGATAATTGCGATAGAAGTTAAGAGTTTCGACTAGGAAAACTTGTTTACGAGGAACAGGATGAGTTCGATAAGATGAAAGCATTGCATTCTTGTATTTATTACAAGCTCTGCTTCTGTACCTGAAACGAAAGATGTGAGCTACATACGATACGGTATCTCTGTAGAGAAAAACCCTTGGTGACAAACTGAAAAAAAGCGCCAAGGCAGAACAAAATGATGAAATAAGAATTCCAGATAAAATTAGGTTTATCATATCTAGTGTTTCAAAGCACCAACACTGGTGAAATTTATAACCAACTAAAATTATTTGTGCCAAAAGTGTGGGCTCTGCTAGGATCCAACCGTGAAATCAATTGTTTCAATTTGATATCTAGCATGAATTGAATAACATATCAGCATTTGTTTTTATCCAAATAAAATAAATAACATTATTAAACTGGAAAATGTATTTTAAGACGTTTTTACTATTAGTCAGGATGTTTCTCATACATCAAATGCTGATAATGTTATGAAAGTATATTTTTCCCTGTTGTGGTAGTAAATAATTCTTTTCTCTATAGAATTAACTTTATCACCTACCAATTTTTGTTACTGAAAAGGAATTCAAGTCTATTTATTATCAGACAGCCTGTAGGCTACTGGTACTTAAAACTATTAACATTGATAAAATGAAGTCTACTTTAATCGTCAGTCGAATCACGTTTTAGTTGTGCGATTTATATAAATGCACATGTTTAATCTACTACTACTAATCAACGACCACCCTTGACTGTTCAGCCATGGGGTGGCGCACTGACCTGTAAGTTCTTCAATCTGATCCAGTGTGGAGTGTTCAAGAGCTGGACAAGTCTCGAAATGTTCACCATTCATCTCTTCATGTGTAGCAGATTGTTGTCGAAGCTCTTAGAAGAGCTGGTTTGTGTAAGGTGCACATGTTTAATCAAGCATTTGGAAATTTTTGATTATTCAATTCTGTCATGTATATTGAATACAATACACAAAAGAAGTGAGTGAATACCTGCATATTTCTCATGACACGTTTACCATTTGCGGTAATAGTACAAAACATAGTCAAATACCTCTACTCTACATTACACTAAATGTATTGAAATCACTTTTGGACTTCAAGCCTTCAGAGGCATGTTCTGCGTTACCTTCTCAACCTCCTCTCCGTGTCCTTGACGAGAATGCCCTTTCCTCCTCGTTCTTCTTTCTTCGTCTGGTCTGATTTGGGGGGTGTCTGGGAGGCGAAGTCGCGGAGAGCCACTCGCTCGTAGAGTGGTTCACTCAAGCGCCATTTGAGGGTGGTTGAGATTCCACGGCTCTGAAACAAAAAAA
>JAPDSC010067653.1:0-82077 GCA_026290005.1 Latrodectus geometricus
GTATGGGTAGTTGAACAATCTTTGACTTCATAAAATAGGTGTACTTGGATAAATGAACCTTTTCATCATATCTTGGCATCAAGTCATCACTTTCAGCATCACTATCTATTTCTTCTAATTCATCGCTATCAAGATCACTGAATGCAACTCTCTTAAACACCACTGGAATCCCCGTGGAATCCCTGCAGTGAGGAAAACAATTCTGAGAATGAGAGCGCGAGCCATCAGGATGATCCCCTTCTTCATTTTCTTCAGCACTTCTCTTCCGATAACCAGAATTCACAGGTTCTTCAGATGGATTATCACCAGGGCTTTGACATCCTAGGGATTTGGCGCCTTCAATTTTTTCACTATCTGAAGGGTCCTCATCGGGAAATGAGTCATCACTTATGTTATCAATACCACTATCACCATTAGCTGTCAAAGTTCGGCGCCTGCCACTTTTGATTATGTCATCACAACTAATTTCTTCAACACTTTCTAAACGCTTCTCTTGTTCAATCTCAACATCAAGCTCAGTATCACTGTTATCATTACTCTCAGTTGACATCTTATAATCATACTCCTTGGGGCTCGTGCTAGGAACACTTTGATCATGTATGTTTTGATTACTGGAAGAATGTAGCACTTGTTGTTCACCACTGACTTCAGCAACATTATCATCAATTCCATCTTCAGGAACAACATCGATTTCGATTTCATTAGAAGTTCGCTGGTTACTTCTATTTCTAGCTGAAGCTGGAAATTCTGCTTGCAAATTTCCAAGCGTTTCATAGTATGGAATAACAATTCTTCTTACTTCAGGTTTTCCTCGTTTTCGCTTCGGTTTTATAACTCTTTTAACTGTTAAAGATGTGTTTTCTGCTTCAATAACTTTTCGCAAAAGCACTCTTATGGTTGAACGGCATATTTCTTGCAATGTTTGTGGGTGACATTCAGCTGTAGAAAACATGAACAGAATTAATAAAGTAATTCATATCTTGTTATCATAATAAGTATGAGGTATAATTTTATTATGTACTTATCAGAGTAAGGTTTAAAAAAATGTAAAAATCTATAATAACTATGACAAATTTTAACTATAATAAATATAATAATAAAAAATTAGCTATAATAATAAATTTTTTATATTTAACTAATATTGTATTTAGTGAGGCAGAAAAATGATTAGTTTGGAAAACTATATTTTAAACAAAAATATCTAATAAAAGTGTTGTTTATTTTTAAATTTTTGCTTTATTAATTTATTTTTAAATTATTTTTAAAAATTTTTTATACTTACTCCTAATTTTAAATTTATATCATGCAGTATCATAAATTACTATTTTTTATTTTTGCTTTCTCTTTATGAAAAATATTCTTTAACACTTTTTCAATATTTTAATTAAATTTTATACTAAAAGTAAAAACAAATTATGTAAAACAAGATTTAATACTTTTGATGCTTATTCTTTGTAAACATAAATAAAAAAAAATTCGTATTTTGAATAAATTTTTAGCAGAGAACAGTTTTTCAGTGTTTACATACATAACCATTAGGTATATACTTTTAATTCCTTTATATTAGATTTAAATTAAAATAAATAAAATATATCAAAATATATGCATTCACAATTATTAAGAATTTTTAAGTTTTATTCATTACAAATAAATTTTTGATGAATTTATGAATAGCTAGCTATATAACTTCAAAACTTTTATTAAAAATAAAATTTTGCACAGGAAATATACTTGCAGTAACAAGATTAAATACTTAGTCGTAACATTATTTAGAATCACGTAACATTTCATAATAATATGCAATCATTTTACAGATTGAAAAGTATATAATTAACATCAATGTTTAAACTTAAATACTGCATCACATAGTTGGATCACCACTTATGCTACATAGGTCATAATATTTTTCTGCTATATTTCATATTTGAATGGAAATGTCATACTGTAAAAAATGATTATAAATTTAACTTCTTCTCTGGATGTTTCTCAGTTGTACTAATTTTAAATGTAAATTGGCTTGAACTCAAAGTGTCAAATTCTCAGTGCGTATTTACCTGAATTTTAAGTAATTTTAAGATAAGAACTTGTATAGTTGTTTTAAATATATTGATATTTATTCATCTGTAGAATTAGAGGTTTATTTGAGTGGATCAGAAGGTGCTTGAAACGTTGTTTTTGACGCTTTTAGTTAAATTTCTGGCATCTGCAACATGATTTTACTTCAGATTTGAGAAAGTATTTTAAGTAATAAAAAGTTTTAAGACATGCCAGAACAGAATATTTCAAAAGACAAGACTGCATGACATTACCACAAAAGGTCACAATAGCAGAACTAAAAGGAATTCTTTTGAGAGTGAACAATATACCAGTTTGCAAAATATTTTGGAAACAACTGCCAGTGAACAAAGACAGAATGAGAAAGAGTACAATATAAATAGAATATGAAGAGAAGGAAAATAATAAGGCAATACGAACTGTATTGCCTTGGAATTTTCAATGAATTTGCTCAAATTAACTGACCAAACTCATTGAAAATTGACAACATTAAGTGAGTTTCAAAATTTGTTATTATCGCTAGTTCTTAAAAGAAATATAATTTACCAAAATTGGATTTTAGGCAATTTAGTGGCAATATTAAGGATTTCACTTTTTTGGAGTCAATTTTAACAAATTCTAATGAAGAAATAGCAGAAGAAATAACAATTTAATATTTTTTTCAAGCTTTGATGAATGAGTCCAGAACACAAGTTGTAGAAAGCCTTCCGATTGGAGCCAATTATGAAAAAATCAGTTGGCAAGTTAAAATATAGGAAGAAACGAACTTTTGGCAGAGAATTGCCAAAACTGATAATTTAAGTTCAAAAACGAACATTTTTTGATAACATCTCTGTATGATAAACCTGAATCTTAACTTAGAGTATTAGATACATAAAGAGTAATTACTGATAAATGTGCTTCAATACTTTATCCTAAGGATGAGCTTTATTTCTAAAAAGAGTTTCTATGAAAAGCATGGAACAGAAGTTTCTTTTTCTGCAACTTCAACTAATGCTAAAGAACGGTTAAATAGTTCGATAATTCATTAAAATTGAAGGGGAATAAAGAATAAATTTAGCCATGGCTGATTTTGGGCTGCACTCAAGTGAAAATCGTATAACTTTAAAAAAAAGTGTACATTCGATCATAGGAAGATATAACTGCGAATTTTCTCACTACAATTTCAAAAGATACAAAGATAGCATGTTTTTGTTCTTGAAAGCATTTATTTAGTAATTAATATCAATATTTAAACTTAAATACAGTACTACATGGGTGGTTCACTACATTTGTTCTGCACAGGTAAAATTATTCTTGCTTTATTATGTTTCATTTTTGAATGACAAGGCTGTAGAGTAAAATATTTAAATAAATTTAAATAAGAATCTGGATGTTTTTCAGTTGCACTAATTTTTAATGTGCATTTACTTGAATTTTGATTAATTTAAGTCAATATATCTACATTTTGTTCATATATCAATCAACATATTGTTTGTCACTCAATTGTCATTTTCTGCATACGAGGGCTAATTAGACCTATAGTTTAAAGTGGGTTCTGAAGCACTAGTCATCAAGCTCAAGATGGGACTCACAGCCATAAACTGTTGAACTGATGGCACCAGCATTATCATTCAGCTACCAGTTAGGGATTACTCAACATATTACAAAAATTAGTATTTATTCATTTATAAATAGCTTAGAACATTGATTTGTATGTTGTAAAATATAAACTCAGACTAGTCAAAGCATAAAGTATGCACATTATAAAACAGAGTAATTATTTTATTAATTAATATGTGATATAAATATTTTTAAAAACATGTCATAAAAATGCTAGCTTCATATAAATTAAATTGAACTACATTAATGCAAAAGTATATTGAATGAAATGAAAGCTTAACTTCAGATTATGAAACAGTATTTGTAGAAAACAACTAAAATAATATAAAGTACTTACGAAGTTTAACTGTTAATAGGTTTTCATCATCAACATTTGGAACTACAAGATTGGCAAAAGAAACTGGTAGAACATTCTTAACTTCAAAAGTTGTCTCACTAGTTCGGATCACCTGTAAAAGCTATTTAAAAAAATAAAAATAAATATTTTTTCACCTATAAAATATAAATTAAAAATGTTATCAAAAGTATAAATCACTGAATTAATAAGTAATATTTCTCCAAATTTTTTATCTAATCTTATTGTGTTAAGTGATGTTTAAACATAGCAGTGCAAAATGCAATGCTCCTTTTAACCATTAATCACATTGACATTATGAAATGTAAAAACATTTAAAATAGTTACTCATCATTTTTCAAAACACATTTTTCAATGTTTTTCACTTTAAGAAAGCCTTTCACAGTTGTTTTTCTAAAAAAAGTACATCTATCATATTAGCTATTCATCTGCTAGTTTTGCATATAGTCACAGCCTAGATATTTGTTTCTTGTTAATTATACAAAAGTTCTTTTTCATTCTCAATCATTTAACTATCTGATATTTCTTAAGGGCAAATTGCATCCGAGACCATATTAAAAAAATTCTGAAAGATTTTTTTCCTTGAAGTTTGTTCTTGAAAATCATTGCCACCACTCAAATTGGCAAGTAAGTGTTTTTGGCATTCTTCAGTTAAGGCAGTTTCTTTAATAAAGTCTGCATGTCAAAATTAGCAGGATGTCATTTTTTATGCTACATCATTCCAATCATAGATTGAAAAGTGCACCGTGTCCAGAATATTCTGATTTCCTATAATACTCAGATGTATGAGATGTAAGACAGGAGTTAGATTAGAAGGGAAAAATTTCCCATAAATTGCTTAAAAAATCTGGGATATCAACAATTCAAGTGATTATTCACAATTTGAAAAATATGATTGTGATGTCCCATCTTTAGGATAATTAGATAACACAAAATACCTTCCTTTAACATGACACATTTATTAAGAATTAATTTAGACATTTATCCATGTTCTTAAAAGATATTTATAGTTTACATCGATTAAGAGTGGGATTTCTTCTACCCCTGGTAATCAAAACAATTTACTGTCCTCTTTCTCTGCAAACACTGCCCATCTGTCCAGTCTGTGTCTACTCTTGCCATACAACAAAATCAAGAGTACTAGTTCCAATTAACTGCCTGGCTTCACATTGATTCTTAAGTAAAAAACATAGATTCAAATTTCTCAATTACAAATTTAAAATAATCAAATGATAACATTAATTTAACAAAATTTAACATTAATTTAAACATACTGATAATCTTAAAATATAAATAAGAAGGTTTTTTATTACTAAGCAAAGAATTAGCGATAGTATAATTCTTGATTATTTTAGGTATAGTTAATTATTGGGATGAATAAAAGCAGAAAAACACTTTGTCATAGCAATCTCTTTTTACTTTAAATACAAAAAAGAATTTCTATGGTTTTGAAATTAGAAAAGACTAAAAGTATTTCATTGATGAAAAATAAGGATATAAATTTAATAGATATATTTACAAACTAAAAATACTTTAGCATGTATATATCTAAATAAATTAATTCAAATTTCATAACAGTGAATTATAAACTACATATGATATACTGTTTAGAAGTATTGGAAGGCCAGAGAACACAGCCAATTTTCTGGGCATTTGTAATAATAAATATGAAAATTTGGTAATCTAGTTCATTATTTGTGAAAATGAGGACTAATTTAACCAGAACTTATAATTCAAAGAAGATTCCCACTATACAAAAATTCAAAAGTAGAATTGAATCCAGGAATTATTGAAGTTCAGAGTTTTAACTATTCATCTGCAAAATTTGGAACTAAACTATATGAGAAATGAATTTTTAAATTTTTCTGTTTAACATTAACATTGGTTAATATTATTTGATATGTAAACTAACATGAGTTTTTAAATATTTTTAAAATAATGATTTTCACATGAGCCAAGATTTGATCCCAGAAAATTTAATCGAGGAAATAATAGATTAAATACAGTATGGAAACAGTCAGAAATTTAGTTCCAAGAAGTTCAAATAATATAAAATGATTATAAATATTTATTTGAACACAAAACATTTATTATGTAATTTGAAATGATGAAATTTAAGCATTGTAAAAATTTGTTTTTCTGCAACTGAATTAAAATTATCTGTGAATGACTCTTATGATATAACAAACAAGCAGATTACTTTAATTACCATTCAAAAATATGTTTAACACTGTAGACACAAAGTATTTATGTAACTAATTTTTTTTTTTTAAGAATAGAGAGAGAAAATTATTTGGTTTAAATATAAATATTAACAAATTTATGAATTCCATTTATTTACAAACAATTTATAAATATAGAAATGCTAATCAAAATAGAACTTACACTATCGTTTAAAGGCATTACCAGTATTCCCCCAACACGTATCAAATTCTTGACAAAATTTTCATGTTCTGAAGGACATTGAGCACCACAATATACTCTGTCATATCGAGACATGGAAGAGCTGTCTAAAAGCAAACAGTTACCAACTACAAAAGTAGGAGGACAAAACTCATATTTATCCATAGCTGGTGAAAAATTCTGAAATTCTTCTAATTTTTCCACTGCATAATCCACATTACTTTGATGCAATTCAATTCCATGATTTATACCATATGGTCCTATTTAATGAAAGAAATTACAGTTTAAATAAAAATAATTAAAAAAAGGAATTGTAAAATAAAAATAAATATTTGTTGTGCTTAAAAACTTATATTATAGTTTATAAAATAGCTTTAATTAACATGGTTTATCGAGATTTCATTAATCAGGTACTTTTCATATTACAAAATATATTTTACACAAAATTTCTTTACAAATCTTATATACAGTTATTAGTTTGTATATGTGTGATACAAATTAATAACTAAATCAATGTACTAAATGTATATAATTTTTTTTAATATATCAATATACTGATTTTACACATGTTTCACATTGTCACAAACTGAGTAGATTAGAATATCATAAATTATAAAATAATCAATGTAAAAGTTTTTAAACAATATACATTTTAAAAATTTAAGGATTCATGAAAATATGATGAAAAAACTATTTAATTGATAAATTGAGTTAGTAAGATTTGCATACATTTCCAGCTGCCTATTTCTGGGGATGGATAGATAGCTAAACACATAGCTAACACCCCACTATTTTTAGCCACAGTCAAGAGACAAGGTTGACATCTAGATAGAACCATACCAGTGGAGGCCTTGTAATTATTAATGAGCATTAATGAGATTTCATTGCATCATACCAAATTTAGAGACTGTACAACAGTAGTAATTTTAGCTGTGCAAACAGAACAAGATGCATGAAGACTGACAGTAAACAAATAATGGCATTCTGAAGGATTTTATAATCAATTGGTAGACCTAAAACATGTTTACATACAAAATGCTTGAAATATAATGGTCAATAAGTGTCATTTGCACCATATGGACAAGGTTAAGTGTTGGTGCAGCTAGTAATAGTTTCCGCAAAAATAATTGGTGAAATGATGGTTCTGAAGCCAGAGTGCAAAACGAAAAGTTAGATCAAATGATTGTACACTGACTACTGAATCTAGACTGTAATTCTACATGTGATACTCTCTTTCCTACTACTAATGGATCCTTCGATTATTTCTAGAAGGTTCATTGAAATGCAGTAATACTGATTGATTGAAGACACAGCATTAAACTTCACAACAGAAGCTAAATCATATACAGTTGTGTTGTAACCAATTCTCATGAATGACACCAAATAATGTTTAGTGGTGAATTCTGATTCTCTTTTGAATCAGGTGACCATCATACTTCATGCATAGAGTATTTGGGGACAATGATCTTAAACAGTTTTCATTTTACAAATTAGGCAAAATTCTATCATCACTGCAGCCATTACCAATCATGTAATGATGATAGCAGGTCGCCTCTAGTCATCATACTTATAAATTTAACTAAGTAATATGTTGAATCTACTCAGCAGTTGGTGGCATTATCCTCGATTGCATGCTGTCCTGGGATAAATTTTTTAGAAAATAATGTAATGCCTCAAATGGTCGCATCTTTGGACAGTTTTTGAATGGTTAATTCATCCATGGTTTGAAGTCACCAGACCTTTAGACAATCGAAAATATCTAGGACATAGTAAAACATCAAAATTTAGAACACCAAAATGTCTTATATCTGGAGCATCTGACAGAATGCATCACAGGATATGTAGGAAAGTTTATCTCTTTTGTTAATCATACAGACAAGGACATCAATAAAATGCTGATTACTATTGATTTGAAAATTCAATTTGTAATATTTTATAGTTGACAGTTCTAATGACCTTACAGTTTTAACCATTTTATTATGTGGATATAAGATGTACACATTTAATTTATAAAGAGAAAAAAAATGCCTTTTCATATTTTTTTTTTTTTTTTGCAAAAATTTGTACCAGTAATGTGTCCATGTCATAACACTGAATTTCACACCAATATCATTTAATAAATTTATACCTACAACATTTAACTTCTTATATTTTTCAAAAGAAATTTTATTTTGCATTGTTTTTTGCAATCAATTACTAGACTGTTGTGCAAAAAAGGTTTTGAACATGTAAAAACATTATAATCGACAAGTGCTCTTCAAGAGATTTTACAAGAATGTGCAATAGACACATATGACTTTTCTTAAGCTATAATGAATAATATTTATAATATATAACTCTGAAAAATTCAACAGATAAAATGATGTAAAATCAATACATACAATCCTAGCAAGGAAGTACAAGATAAAATTACTCAAGTATGATATTACATAACATAAATTCTATTTGCATTCCTTTTATATGATACTTTATAAATTCTTGCAAGTTTCATAAATAACTAGGTGAACAATGTTGGGTTTGTTGGTTGCTAATTTTTATTGTAAATTATTTGTATAAAGAATTTTAATGATCTTGTAATTTACAAAAAGCCAGAAGAAAATGAACAATATATATTTCATTTTTTTATATCTTTGTTTATCATTCTATTAATAGAATCAATTTTTGAAACAAACTTAAAAAAAATAAATCAATTTAAGAAAAAATTCATTTTAAATGTTGTAAAATAAACAAATATTTTATTTGTTGTTCAAGATGATAAAAACTAAAAGTCATTTTCTAAGTAAAGCATTAAAGTATTTTAGTTTATAAAACCTTCAGAAGTGTCATTTTCAATCAATACTTACTAGTAAAACATTTTCCATTTAAGAACTCTAATTATAGAAGCAAATAGTTTAATACCAGTGTATAAGATATTTTTAATTACTTTGTACTAACCACTAAAATTTGTAAACTTCTGCTGCATGAAAATTTCTTAATATTATATTTTTACAATGCTTATAGAAAATTATTCTATATCAAATTAGTTAAAAATAGTTTCAAAATGATTTTCAGATTCAATAAAAATAAAATTATTCATTTTGAAAAAATTCTATTCAATGAGTAAATGCAATGCAATAGTGACATTTCAAAATCTACTTGATAATATATTAAAGCTAAAATATATTAAACCTATTGAAATCACTAACTAGAAATTATTATACCTATAATAAGTCCAGCCATGGTACTAAGATATCCAGTCCCACTTCCAAGGTTTAAAAATGACATACCCGGGCCAAGTTTTAAAGATTCCATCACTTCTGAGTAAATGCATGGAGCAGACATATGTATAAGGCCGTGCTTCCAAGCTAAATCTCGATAAGCATTTTCTCGACATCCTTCCAAGTAATAATCACCCCGATCAACTGCTCGAAAAGCTTTTTCAACCCAATAACTTTTAATATATTCAGAATCAATCAAATTATCAATGAGTTCATCATTATCCTCACCAGCACTAACAGCTCCTCCCATGTTGAAAAACCTGCTTACATCTGAGAAGAGTAAATGAATAATAAGTAAAGGAAAAGTAATTTCAATAAAATAAAGATAATTTTAACAATCAAGATTCAAATACAGGAACAAAACAAATCTTAAGATAATTAGATATGCTTTAATTATTAATGACAAAGAAAAAACATAACATCTATTACAAAAAGATAAAATTTAGCATAATAGAGATAAAATAAGCATGCTTTTGATGTTAGACTTTGAAAAATCATATCTATCATTCAAAGTATAAAATAGTTGTATATTTAAATAAAAGAATGAAATTTAAATACTTTTAAAAATTAAATGAAAATATCTGGCAAATTTTAAGTAAATACATTTTATAAACATACTTAAATAAATACTTCGATAAATCTTTGCATTAAAACAAAAGCATATATTTAATTTTGATTCTTTACATGTAACTGTAATAATTGACACACATCAATTAACAAATAGATATAATTGAGCATTATACAAAATAAATACAGGCCAATGATATGTACTGGAAGGCGAAAGTTCACAAACTTGTTGACAGCACAGTTAAGTTTAAATTATGAACAATATCAATAATTGCATTGGTTACTAGAGGCAAAGAATAAGAATATTCCTTTTCTATAGTAAAAGCAAGATTTCTATGAAGTTTCTTAATGATTATAACAGTATAAATATATACATATATAATTTATATTATCTTTATTAATGGTCAATAGATAAAGCATGAGATTAACATTTTTAAGTTAGGCACATTTTTGGTCTATAAAAATATGAACAAAACAAAAGCATTGCATTCTCAAACACAAATAATTCTTGATTAAATATATCAAGAATTTTTAGCTTTCAACAAGACAAGTCATCTTTCAGATAACTTGTCATGTAGAAAGCTAAAAAATAAATTGACAAAAAATAATTTCGTTCAAGGATATAATAAACACATTTTATCTCTTTCACTTCAATGAGGTTTTTTAGATTTTAGAGCTATTTATTTTATTTCTATTAGCTTACATTGCATTTGAATGTATATAATTTGCTTATATTTTAAGAAAGAACTGCCATTAGATTTTTATGGTAAGAAAGAATTTTTACAGAAGATTGATCTCCTGTTATTGTTCACAAGAATTTGCATCAACATTGCATGATGAAGATGAAGTTATGATGGCAGTACTTCCTAGCATCAATTCAAATGCAGCTAAAACTTTAAAATGTTTTATCGAAAGAAAAAAAAAATTAAGGAATTTTATTTATAGTTTCTAAGGAAATAGAAAATTATGTTTTGTAGAAATCAATCAATCAAGACAAATAGCTATTAATTTTTTTTTTTTTTTTTTGAAAATAAGTTATTTCAAGTACATTTTTTTTATTACATTTGATTTTAAAATGTCTTAGAAATGATTTAACTGACAAAATTTTATTTTTGACATAAAGAATAATTTAATTATATATAATCAAATTATTCTTTAATTTAGGAATATATAATTGGAGAATCTACTTAAAAATAGGCATTTTTTCAGAACCTGTAGATAAATATGAGTACATTTTTTAATGGTATCCACTATAGCAATAACTCATTATAAGGACCTTTTGCTCAGCAGGACCACAGAGTGTTGTAACGAAGAGCTTCGGATGTATAACTAATACATTTTGTGTTTGCAGAATACATAATGTAAGACTATATTTCTCTGTGTTTCAAGATTTCTCACACCTTTAAGGCTTCCTTTTAAAATTAATTTTTATTCTTGTAAATAATTTTTATCACTTTGATTTGAAAATTTATAAGCAAATCTTGTTGTTCGGAATTATTTGAATAGTACTTTTAAACATTGTTTCAAGATAAAGAAATGTTTCATATTTTTATGTAAAATGAAGGAAAAATATTTTAGATCTAATATGTAGGGCAGGTCATGTATTCATTAAAAATAGCATAAAAAAATATAACATTAGAACTTAAATTATGATTTTTTTATGTGAATGATAAAAAAAAAAAGACATTCCAGTAGGATAATTCTTTTCATTTAAATCTATAAGAACATTTTATATGAAGGTGAACTTTCCTGAATACAGATTTTTATGTTAAGTACCAGAATTTACAAAATATTATTTAGTAATCAATCTTATAGAATATTGGATTTTTATTCTACAATTCTAACTTGTGAAAATAAAAGATTAAATAAAATTATGAAAGAATGATAAATCCAAAAGTAATTAATATGAAACATTCTGTAAAATTGGAGGAAAGAACTTTTAAGGTATTTTTTTAAGGATGAGCTTTTATGACATTCTATAAGCATTCAGTTGTTTCAAAAGAAATAATAATTAGAGAAGTCATTATAAAAATTTACAGTTCACAAAAATTGGAACAAAGTATAACTAAAGCAAAGTTATCCACCAATTTTGCTTCAGACAAAGCTGTGAAAAGTTGTGTCTATCAGTAAAAAAAATTTTCATATGAAACTCAGGACATAACAGTGCAAACAATAACTTGAAGCATTGGCTTAACTTCTAATAAGCACAAAATAACTTATAACATCATTGCTTGGTATTCTCCAACAATACAATTTTTGGAGAACAAGATACTTGAAATATTTGAAGAATACCAAATACATTTAATAATAAATATATCTCTACTATTGTAAGACATTTATTTAATAATCATTTATCACAAGGCTCAGTGTGCAACTCTAATTCTAATGTCTATCAGGTTTTATAAAGTGCCACATTTCATAGACTGATAGGGAAATTTCAATATACAATGAATTTTCTAATTTTGAGCTAATAATAATAACTAGGTAATAGATTTGGCAAATTTACTTAACTTTAATGATAACCTTACTTTCATTTTTTTGTTTGAAAACATTTTATTGAACCAACACACAATGTTGAAATTTAACTAGTTCACAATTTCTGTCCATTGGTGATTAACAAAAAAAAAAAAGGGGGGGGTCTGTACATTAATTTTTTAAAATATATGCCATGGTCACAATACTAAGAATACCATAATCTAACACACTAGAAGTTTCGGGAATTTAGCACACTGAAAAATTGAATGTAGATTATATGTAAAATCATTCATAAAAACTTATCCTAGTATAAAGATAAATCAATTATACTTATCAATTATTTTGGGATCTTTTCCACAGTAAGTTGTAAATTTCTCTACTTGAAAACATTAATTCTATTGCAACTCAAGGACAATTACTGCCTAATTGTTCTATTAGATTAGGATTATCCATGATAACATAACTATTTTCACTATTTAAAATACTCTTCTATATAAAGCATTATGTGAAGAGTCTGGAGCTTTTCAAATACATCAATTCTATTTCAAATTTCTTCTAACTTCCTACTGATAGTGATCTAGATATT
Source organism: Latrodectus geometricus (assembly GCA_026290005.1). Taxonomy (NCBI): domain Eukaryota; kingdom Metazoa; phylum Arthropoda; class Arachnida; order Araneae; family Theridiidae; genus Latrodectus; species Latrodectus geometricus. The sequence continues at coordinate 13,301 of JAPDSC010067653.1, forward strand.
TCTTATATCATCTGTTTGCCAACATATACTATAGTAAAATCTTAAAGTCTAATATACCATGTAAAACACTCATTACATTTCTAAATGTAGTTTGCATTTGTGTTAAATACATTCGAAACATAAGTAAAATATCACAATATTAACTTCACCAAACTCTATTTAATTACTTTTGCTCTTTAGTATCATTCCAAATTTTTAAGTTAATTTATTCAATTCCTCCTGACTTTCTCTTAACCATTACATTACAAATACTTCAAGAATATTCTAAATATAACATGGTCACAATGAACTTCTTTAAATTTTTAAATGCAGGTAAAGACATGCAATAAGTAAATGAAATCTAAGCAAGTTTTAAGTAAATGAAATATTTATAAGTTAATTTTATTTCACTTCATAAAATCAACACACAAATGTTTTCATATATAAAGTCTATACACATATCACTACCCTAAAATTATTTAGTTATAAAAATATTGATCTTAAATTTAAATTATAAAATTTATTAAACCTTTCTAAATAAAATCAATTCAGTAAACAGAAAAAATTGCAAATTCAATATCAAAGAAAAATATATAAGTTTAAACAAAATGCTTAAAAATGAAAGTTTCTTTAATAAAAAAACATTTTATTTAATCTTTGAATTCTCTAAAAATATGAGGTCAAAATAATTTGAAATAAATCCTAAGCTTGGCATGTGAAGTAAATCATCAGATTAGAATAGCTTGTTTATTGCTTTTAGGTTACTTTTTGCTCTAACTGGAAACATAGTTCACTAATTTATAAAAATAATATCAAAATTTTTCTAATGAAACATAAGAGCTTTTTATAAGTATGGTTCAAATAATTTCTTTACCTCATTAAAATTCAGCTATTTTTCATGTGTTAAAAACTGATCTTGTGGAAAATACATACATCGAAATTTTAAAATCAACTTTTTCAGGATACAATCAAAAAAGTGGCCTGTAATTTTAACCTTGATTTGATTTTTAATATTGAATCGAATTCTGTGACTTAAACAATTAGCTTCAACTAATCTGTATACAAAGTTCAAATCAATTGAAATAATTTACAATCAAGCATGTGTGCATTTTGGATGAATATACTTATAAATAGTAGGAAATAAAAAAAGAAAAAATTTAACAGAATTTATACCAAAAAGAAAAATGCATTGTTAGAAAATGCAACTTAGAAAATAATAGTAGGCATCATGAAAAACATTTATCAATATTACACAGTTTATATAAATATGTATATATAAAATAATTCCTAAATAAGCCATCATAAATAAGATCCATTCTTAAATTTAAATTAAGCTGTATTTTGATAGGTAAAAAATAAAGTTAAATAGAAATTTCCTTTAAAATAATATACTATTTAATTAGCACTTCTATATATAATTCATAAAAGTAATGTTAAATTAATAAAACCAGAAAAGAAACTAAGTTTTTGAATTTATTTTAATGATTAACATAGATAAAAAAGTAATCCAAGAACTGTTGTATGGTTTTTTTTTTTTTTATAAACATGTAATTTATCAAATATAAATAAATATACACTTAGTTTTAATATACTCACCAAACACAATATATTGAAAAGTTAGACTTGGGTACTAGTGGACACTGATACATGAATTTTAACAAATTTAATCTGTAATTATAAATTAAATATAAGACAATACCTTTCACAAAATTAAGACAAAAAAGAACAATAATAGAAAATTGCTGAAAATTAAAAAAAGAAATTAAATGTGATTTTTATTAAATTAGTTAAATAAATATGTAAGTGAATTACTAATTTTCTCTTAAGAATAATATCTAAATAACAAAGACATTAGAAATACTTAGAAAATCCTATTATAATTCATAATATTTACAAATATTTTATTTAAAATTCATGAAACAAATTATTAAAAATTAAATTTGTTGAGTAAAGTAATAAATTTCTTTAATTTAATAATTATATTTTTACTAGGGCTTAATTTATTTTTATCAGTTAGGAAATTATTTTTGAACATTTTATAATTAGCTCTTATAAATATTTTTTATTAACATTAATTTCATAAGAAAAAGCAAACTATAAATTTTCTTGCTATAGATTTTATCAGATTAATTGGATTTTGTTGAAATTCCATTATATACCTTCAAATATAAACTCGCTAAAAATAAATAACTGAAATATATATACACATAATATATATTTCCTGTATTTTACAATAACAGATAAATGCATTGATAGTTTATAATTTAAATAACTTACAACTTTCATCTTAAAAATGTGTTTTTAATTATCAATTGTAATAGAATCAGAAGTATAAATTAAATAAATTTATTATTACAATTTATCAAATCAATTGCGCCTATTTAGCAAATTATTTTCATCTGCACACATTCGCATTGTTTATTCAAATTACACATTTTAAATAATCATGAAAAGATAAAACTTTAAATATATTCACTCTATGAATTTGATATAAATGTCTTAATAACTACATTAAAAAAAATAATAATGTTAATTTGGATAGAAAACCTAATTAAAGAAATCACAATAGCCAAAATTAGCGAAATTTACAATATTTCATATACACGTAATTCCTGACCAATAATCAAATGAAATTTTTAAAAAAATCTACTTTCACTATTAATTAATCTACTTTCATTTATTACTATTATGATCTCTTAAATAAGAAAATAAACCAAATCAAAATAAATACCAAAGCATTTAGATAAGACGCAAAAATGCCATGTTCGCCAAAAATCGTTTCAAACAAAGGAATTTCATCTGCAATTCTCTACAGATTAATCATTGGAATACTTGAATTAATTTAGAACACAATATGTTTCGAAATTAAAAAAATAAATAGGAAATTTATAAATTTAGACATGATGTTTGGATATAACGTCAACATATTTACATTTTACAAAGTTCGTGAATGCTTTTGATGGTCTGCCATTGCGCACCAGAGAAAATTCAAAGACGCAATACTTAAAGAGCAGCATCTTCGCTGTAGACGCTATCTATTAATTGAAATTCGGAGTTATTGATATTCCTAGCTTATAAAAGATAAAGAAAACAACAAATATATGGATATTATGAAAAACAATAAACATTAAATAGCGAAATTCAACAAAAGAATGGGTAATTAAATCATAAATATAGGTGAGCCAAAAAACAATTTAATGTTAAACCTATCAAAGAATGTATAAATTTGAAAAATACACTTACTTTAGAAATCAAATGTTCGAAAACAAATGCTCAGCTGTAAAGTAGGTAAACTATTGATAAGCGTTATTTACAAACTTACTCTCGTGAATGTAGATTCAAGAACCTCGTCTGCTCCCAGAGATTTGAGCTGTTGGTGTGACGTCACATGAAAATATTACAAAGGCTTCTGGGTAGGTAGAGGATCAGCTGATAGACGACAACAAGAAAGCTGAACAGAATGAGATACTAGCCAGCCACAGGAATAAATGGATTTAAACCTTGCGACTACTCAACTGTTAGGTTTTCCGGAAAGTAGGCCGTTTACCAATACCATGAATTTTTTTTTCTCGATAGTCTTTTAAACAAAATTCCTATCCTACATTTAAAACATGTTTTGTTGATCATGCGGAGAACGTGTTATTGTTTAATCATTACGTAAGAAGTGTAGATGTGTGTCCGAAATAGAGAAGAAAAATCAATTCTGTTTTATCGACTAAGAAAAGAAATTGAAGCGTTATAAAAAAAAATTACTTTTCCATTCAAAAATATAAGAAATGAATCCTTATTGGTTCTAGAATTTTGAGATTCAGTTCCCCCCCCCCCACATAATTAATAATCAAATGTGAAATAATATTTATTTGCTATAAAAAATTTCCTTACAAAAATTCTGACCAATATTTTTTTGGATCTTGTGCAATAATCACAATCCAACTAACCTTACTAAAATCAACACAAATAAAATAAATAAATAAATTTTTTCAAAATATTGAATATTTTTTTATAAAATGCACAATTAATTTATAACCATTATTAAGTGTAAATTTGAATTACTTACTTAACCAGTAAAAAAGTTAATTTCATTAAGATAAAAAAAATAGCACCGCAGAATTTTGTTCATAAATTATTTTCATTTATTAACACTTGATCAATTAAGAACATTAAAATATTCTTACGAAAGTGTAGCTAAAATTTAAATCGTTTCATTTGAATATATGATATATATGGCCTTCATATCATATAAAAATATAAAAAATTATAAAAGAAATTTAAAAAATATTTTCTTATTAGGTATAAAAAATTAAGATGATTTTAATATTAAAACTTAGTTACATAAACAAAAAATTTTATTTGTTAGCAGAGAATTTTTTTCTATCAATAAAACTGCTTTGGGCTTAATTTTGATCTAAAATATGTGACATTTTTTAATTAACGATTAAAATTTAAAAAAAGAAATTTCTATGATTCATGTTTTCATAAACCGAGACTCGAAAGTGTTTAATGGAGAAAACGGTTGGTTTCATATCCAAAATACAGTGACTTTAGCATACGACCTAGTCGAAAACTGTTGCTGTGGGAATTTATGCACATTAAATATTTCGTATGGTCTAAAGTCCCTTCACTGATATGGTGAGGAGTGATAATTTGAGAGTTAGGTTATCAATCACATCACTTGTTTGTGCTTCCAAATTACGAGTTGGTAAGATGTGTTTAGTGGATTCGTTGATTTAGTAAGAACATTAAAAAATGTATCACAAAAATGTTGCGCCAAAGCTTGTTAGAGAAAAGCATATCGTAGGCTTGGGGCAGGATAGCGTTATTCAGTGAGAAGATTCCGGGTTCGATTCTAGCCACTCTCAAACAATATGAGATGGACTTTACGCTTCATCTTTCTGTATATATCTCTATCGTCATGGGTGCGTGGGAGTTTTCAGAGTTTTCTTCCTTGCAGACCATAAATATGACCCACTATCTATGAAAAGCTCTGTTAAAAAGATTAAAATAAGATTAAGTCTTCATGGCAGACATTAAAATTCCTTGAATAACCCATAGGCCGTAATGGAGTCTATGTATAGTCAAAGCTTGTTAGAATGTGGATTTCACACAGAACATTTTTAAACTAATTTTGACATTATTTACCAATAACTGTAAGTTAAAAAAATGTCGAATGTATTGTTTTTAATTCGGAAAACTATTTATCTAATTTATAAGAATTGCACTTTGACATCACATCATACTTTTTATCAAAATTGTAAAATTTTAAAATATTATAATTGAATAACAAATTATTAGCGCATTTTTTTATTTGCTTGGAAACAAATTTATACGAATTATATTTATTCTTATCTTTACTTTTTGTAAACCTTTTTTTTAAAGCTCAGTCACATAACCAATTTGAAAATTAGACAAATTAATAATAGAATTGAATAAATGAATAATAAATTAAATAATTTGTCACTCTGCGAATATTTTTTATTCATTTCATTAATAAATTATTCTCATTTTTAATATATTGAATGAGTACGTAAGAGATTGATCTATTGGTGTGTAATCGCATTTTCCAATTCGACTGACACTTATAGCTCAAAGTGTCTTTCGCCTTCGTACTTTAAATTTCCACCCTAGGGGTGAGAATTGAACGCACGAACTATTGAACTAAAGACTAGAACATTTATCATTCAGTGTCAATTCAACAATAGTAAAAAAAGTATAAAAATTTTAAATATAATATTTCAGTACTTTGTATATGTTGAACCAAGGGCTAACGTTGTTAAAAGGCTTTTTAATGTCCACAGCATAAATTGCTTTGTGAAAAATCTTCATAGTTAGTTGGAATGCGAATTCGAGAAAAGAAAGTTGAAAACTCTCAAGCACGCACCTTCCTATATGTGCATGTAGAAGACATTCATCACTCGTTGAATCAAAATGAAAATATTAACAGAAATGTATATACTGAATGTATATACAGATATGTATATAAATCTTCATAGTTAGTGGGAATGCGAATTCGAGAAAAGAAAGGAGAGTCGAAAACTCCCAAGCATGCACCTTCCTATATGTGCATGCAGAAGACATTCATCAGCCGTTGTTCAATAATGGCTGAGATAGAATTCGGGATCTAAAGCTTCAATGGGCACAGTCCTACCACTAAGTCCTAAATACATATATTTCAATTAATTTTCTTGTCTTTTTAATAGAAGTATAAGGTTGAAAAATGTTAGATGATTTGAGTTGATTCGAAACCACGTGGCGAATGGCTAATACCACGTGGCGAATGGCTATAAGGTTAGAGTTGTTGTAGAGTGTTCGAACATGAACGTTGAGTTTCTGGTTTTTGTATGATTGTCTATCGAGATATGTTCTTGGGAATTTTCTGTGTTTTTATCCTTGCCACACAAGAACTCGGTCCACTTCTCACGAAAAGTAAATCGAATGAGGTCTATACTTAAATATCTTACCACATCCTTTGGCTATTAGATTGTTCTTTAAGTTTTGACAAATATATTTTAGCTTTATATGTGTAAGTCTTAATGGTTTTAGATCATCAATGCTTTTTACTGTTCAAAGTGTGGAGATAAAACTCTTAGAATATTGAATCATTGGTCTCGCAAAAAATTGGGAAATCTAGTGTAGCCTTCTAACTCTCAAAAACTATGTCCTTTGTGTACAAGAGTTATAATTGTCATTTTCAATAAAAAAGAATTTTAATCAGTATGTCTACACTTTTCTTGTTTTTTAAATCCTACATACTTATTTTGGAGGAAAATAATTTGAATTGTGAAAATCTAATTAATAAAAAGATCTAAAGACGGAGTATATAGGTCATATATTTTTATATCTTCTCAAATACAATAAAATTGCAGAAGTGATGGTGCAATAGTGCGATAGTATAGTAAGGTTAAAATGTAATTTCAAAACAACTTTAATGCATTGACGCAAAATGCATTACACATCCACTTGATAAATATCCCATTTACATTATTGTTTCGCAACATAAAAATACTTTCTTGTAATTATATTCTTATTCGAAACATGGAACAATTTAAATATTTATAATGAAACATTTCGAAATAATAAGAAAATATTTGTACAAATTAAATGGACTATATTTTAAACAAGTTATTTCAATTAAATTTTCAATATAAACATTAATATCGCTTTTAGTTTTTCTTTTATATTTGAGAAAAATACTTATTTTTTCTTATGAGATAAAAAAATGTAAATAAAATCAATTCTTCTCAAAATTATTTTTCGATGCAAAAACTGAAATCATTGAGACATTCAATCACAAATTATGTTTCTCCACACGTTGCGTTGAATACAACGCACACTCATTAAAGATAGTTAAAAGAAATATTTCCAATATATCGTGTAATTTTAATTATGGTTTGTTTGTTACCCTACCATTAATTTTTCTGGTTAACAGGCATAATTTGGTAAGAACATACAATGTAAAGTGAAAACCGAATTACTGTGAACAATCACATTAGTGTGAGAATTGAACTCGTGGACAGATGACTTGAAGGCTAGAACGCTAGCCTTTCAAGTTAGGCCAATTTTAGCAATGAGAGAACTCTAATAAAAACGGAAGTTTTTTATTTTTTAGTGACATTTTGTCTTGTATTGAATTAAATTTTAAGGGGCAGTGTTCTACTAATAGAAAAAATGTAATTCTAGTGTTCAAAAACTAACGAGTTCGATACCCAACCCAACAGGATAGTATTGTGCTGAAAGGCTCAATTTACATTAAGATTTCACGGAGATTAAGTTATTCCTCTATTGGTAAGATGTACAAGTTTGGAGACCATAGTAACAACTCAGGCTCTATATATCGTTTCTTAACCTCATTTTGAATTTCATCATATTACTGTGATTTTCGAAATCTATCAACAAAAATGGGCGTGTGAAAAGCATGTCTGTTAAATAACATTCCAGAATTTCTACTGTGGAAATTTTTAATTGGTAGTATTGATAACTCGAGTTTAAAAGCAACTGTTTCTATGGTGTTTTTCAGTACCTGACTATTTCACAATTAATTTTTAAGGCATTTCATAATATTCGTAGAACATGTAAAAGTTATTTACCAAATGTTTCCAGATTTTATGAAAAAAATATCTGGTAAAGCCTTATTGAGAAGATAAATATTTTTTTCTTGTACTAAAAATATTTAGGAAAAATGTTTATATAATTATTTGATTGTCATATGCATTTATTAACAAATGCTAGCAAACAAACCTTGTTTTAAAAAAACAAATTTTTTAAAAATGGTGAAAAAGAAAAAAAGTTTTTGAAAATTTGAGGAAGAAAATAAAAATTGTTAATTATTTATAAATAGAAAAAAAAGCCCAGAAAATACTTATAAATCACATTTTCTATACTAGAAATACACACACATACACATTGAGTTAAGAAATTATAAATCCGCTTGAGAAAGTTACTGTTTTTAAAGATAAGATCACATGTGAAAAGTGAATGATGTATATTTAGAGATGCATTTGAAATAATAATTAACCATGAAAAACGTAATTTGAAAATAATAAAATTAATTATTGTTGTTGTCTGGCTCAAGCTAGGCTGGCAGTATATGTTATGCTGCTCCACTTTTTCAACTGAACCGTAATTTGGAGTGGAGTCCGGCTTCCTCAGTACACACATAGCATAGGCAGCCGTTTAAAGGGTAGGCAACCCTTCACTATCCATTCATACAAGGAAAGAACAAAGATAAGAGAAAGAGAGCAAGTACATCCATACCCGAACCGGGATTCGAAGTCAGGAGCGTGCTATCCGCAGTCAGTCACGCTGACCACTAGACAGAGTGGGCGAAAAAAACTAATTATTTAAAAATTTCATTAAAGATAAAGTCTATATATAAATAAATTGCTACATCCAAAGGGTATGTATTTCAAATTTTGTAGATCAAAAGTTCCTTTATTAATACAATATGAGTTGGCAGGCTTTTTATTGTTACATTGTCTTACCTACATATTTTTAAAGACAGAAACAGCTCAAGACAGTTAACAAACTTCTTACTTTGAACCACGAACAAATAACGAGGTTGACACTTGGAGAGACATCCTTTTCTGCAAGCCACGCCAGCGAAATATCTGATCTAAGAAGCTTTTAACATGGGTAGGTCTATTCAACATGATGGTTTTTGGTATGGACAAATATTAAATTCTCAATCTCCGAGTTACGAAAATGACACCTTTTCCCATCAGGATACCACACCCACTATTGAGAATCAGATATCTAAATTAAGTATAGCTCTCTCTCCCATTTCGAATTCTAAAATTCTTAGAAACAACCAATCCATGGTAAAAATTGAATTTATGAATTGTTGAATTTAAAGCCAAAGAGTAAACCATTCAAGGGCCCAACTCAATAATTATCCGAAGACGCAGAGAGAAAGTTTTTAGCACTTGTAAAATTCAGTATTTAATTATGAAAAAAAGAAAGTATTTTCTCTTCTGATTAATCTTGCCATTTATTATCGCGTTTATTATCAGATTCTGAGCCTATTTGCTTATTTTATCCTTACAATATTTGAAGAATCTTCATCTTCTTATCAGTTTTCCAGATTAAACATTTTTTATTTGAGTTATTCTATACTCAAGAGATTAGTTTTTAGTGATTTTCTTTGGAGAAAAGTCATCGGTTAATTTCCACTAACCTGTTTCAGATCTCTGCTTTCACAGATACATATTCTCCTTCACTGGGTTGGTGGAGCTCCTTGGGTTGGAGACGTGTCCTTATTAATCTGTGACGTCTATGGTGTGCCGTAGATGTGAAGAGAAGAGTGCCAGCTCAGGTGTTATCTCGTCACCTGATGGTGATTCAAAATTACGAGGCGCTTGGTGATGGGAGAGTATTCCGAATCCGTTAATCTTAAGCCACTGCTATGCATGAAGAGGAGAGTGCCAGCTCAGGTGTTATCTCGTCAGCGGACCGTGGTTCAAAATTACGAGGCTCTTATTATGAAATATCCCAAGCCCTTTTACCTTAAGGTACAGTCTGGGGCTCACCGGCCCAGCTATGCATGTATGCTTTTACTGCTCATGCTCCTTTCTCATTGTACTGTTTAAATCAGTTTAAAGCTAAACTTGATTTAATTTAAATCTCATGCTGAAAACAGAGCCTGCCTTATTCTTGAAACTGATTTAAGAAATATTTATTTTGGTTCTACACTTTATTTATAGTTCGTTAATATTATAAATTGTGAGATATTTTTAATATTTAAAAATAAGCACACTGATCCGAATATTAAACAATCAAAATAATGGTAATTAAGATTATGAGAAATATTACAAATGATGAATACATGACACAGAATAATGTTAATATATCTATTTCTCTTCAAATCCAACATAATTTTATGGTACTTTATAGTACTTTTATAAAATTTTGTAATAATTTTGCTTTATTGTTTTTATTATTCCTTCATTTTTGAAATTTTGTTTTTTATTTTTATTTTAATCTGCTTCAGGCATGTCAACAACAGCAGAAAACCCAATGGTGCTAAATCAATCGAAACGTATTAAAATCATTTCGTTAAATTGGTTTAAAATTACTCATTTCTAATTTATTTAAGTCCCAAATGCCTCCTCGGAATAGTTTAATCGAGACTTACTTACGTTCAAAAGTTCAGAGTGCTAATGAAATAACACTCTATTTACATTTACGCAGAAGGATCACTCCAAAAAATAAATATGTCAATAAAATCACAGATAATAAAAGTTTGATTAATTTTTTAAGAAAGCAAATGTGTCACATAAAACTTAATATGGCAATTTTATTTTTTAAAGACAGCAGCTTTCGCTTTTAGAATTATCGTACAAACTGATAAAAAGATAAGTTTTTATGTTAATTTAATTGAATTCTTTAATTATCTATAATTTAATTGATCATTTTTTATGATAAGTTAATTTTTTCATTACGTAGTAAACAGCCTAAAAGCCGGAGTAGTTTTTAACGGTAAAATCCTAGGAGAGCCCACACCCTAGGTGACAAACTGTAAAAAAGCGAAAAAGAACAAAATGACGAAATAAGAATTCCGGAAATAGGTTTAGCATATCGAGTGAAACAAAAGTAGGGTTACCAAGACTGGCGAACTTTATCGCCAACCAAAATTACTCATTTCAAGGGTGTGCGCTCTGCTAGGATCCAATCGTTTTTAACACTTAATTGTGCTATTACAGTTGTCGTAAGGCCTTTTAATAAGCAGTATGACTTTTTCTTGTATCTCAAGGAAGGAAATTTAATACGGCACCCATTCCTGTAAATGAGTTTGTAGAAAATAGGAATGATGCACCCATTTCCTGTTATTCATCACTGTTTGAATCGAACCTTTACATCTGAAGATCACACTCATACATCTAAGACCTAAAAGAAATTAAACTTTCGCATTGCTTTCTTGTCCATAGAAAAAGAAAATCATGTAAGAATTATTTTTATATCATAATTTTTCCCTAGTATTCTGACTTTGTTTAACTGTTCATGTTTGAATCGAACGTGGAATCTCTTAACTCCTAAGGACTCACTCCTGTCACTAACCCATGATAAGCCCTAAAAATACTGATTTTAAACATTCCCTCTGAAAAAACAAACAAGTTTACTTATAAGAAAGAAAAAAAAAAAAAAAAAAGAAATCGTTTAAGAATTGCATTTTTTACCATATTTTTTCTGCAGCCTTTTGACTTTCAATTCAACTATTCCTATTTGGAGTGGGTTAGAATCTACTTTAAAATGTAAATATTTAATTAGACTTTGTAAATGAAAATGACAACAGAATGATAAATGAATCGCAAATAAACCTATCCATCTCTTCCTTATGCATCCTTTCTCCATACATCTCAATGCAATTAGATTCTTTAGAATAAACTTTTGAATATCAATCTGCATGATGAATTGTTAACGCTCTAGACATCAGCAGTATGTAGTTTGTAGGGACGTGGAAGTTTTGTTGTCCTAAATAATTACTTTTAAAATGCAATTCGAATAAGAGCTTGTATGAAAAAAGTGGTCTTAGAGAGATAAGCAAACCAATTCACTTTAAAATTGTTTGAGACACGAAAGAAAAATATATAAATTAAAATTGACTGACATGAGTTTCTGTTCAAATATTCTATCCCAAAATGTTCGACTAGGCTGATTATATAGGATTTTTCATTTCTTTGAAATGCTCAAAGGACATTGAAACTTTTCATTCAGTAACGAAATAGAGAAATAATTTAACGTTGAAATACATAAATTCGAATCAATAGCTATAACAAGGGATGTATTAACGGAAAAGGCACATAAAAAGGAAATGTATCCATGATGTTTTTTGCACATTCTTGGAATCGGTCTCTAATTGTTCGTCAATCAATGAAAAAGAGATGTTTTTGAGCTTTCTTGTGTGAACTTCTGCTCTTAGGCTATATTCGCCTTTACGTCTCTTTTAAGCTATATTCTCTTATGCTACATTCGAATTTTTTCATGATATATTGGAATACAGTCTACTATTAATAAAATGTCTTCTGGAAAGAGGCGTCGTTTGGGATGCGTTTGGGATGATTTACAAACTTCTCACATTTTCTAGTTATTAGGTAATCCACTTCGGTGTATTGAATATTAGTATACATAAATGTGATGAATAAATTAAATTTATAACCTAGTCAAAATAAAAAAATAACATTTTATTTATCTTCTAATTAAACGGTAAAAATTTATGTAAAAGATTAGCATTTGAAGTTACAAATAAAATAATTAATAAAAACATTAATTTTTTTTAAGTTTAGATTTGAGTCAACATCTTTGGACATTTTTGGGAAATTTCATCCCTTTATCAGAGTTAATACTGTTTTGCACATGAACTAATTTAACTGAGATCTACTATTTAAAGTTAATGTGTTGTTGTTTGCAATCCCATCTGGGGTAGCGGAGCTACACCAGATCCATAAGTTCATATATCCTCAAAAAATCGAGGAAGAGGAGAGGTCTCTCAAGAAACTCTTCGATGGAAAAGTCGAGGCAAACAAGAATATGTTGAGGGCTAGCCTCGTTGGAGTAACATTTTTTGCAGGTTGGGAAAAGTTTGAACGCCCGCTAAAAGTGAGGCCCTTAGTGTGCCCACTGACAAATCTGCTGATTACGGCTTGGTCGGCACGTGTGCCCTGAAAGTCAAGGGCACCACCGGGACGCTTACGGGGGTACCAAACGTGATTTGGCAGGACAAGCCAGGCCTTATTGACACTGTTTTTGCGGGTAGAAAATAATTCTGAGTGAGGGCCAGATTTGGAGAGGCTGGAAGGGAAGTACCCTCCTTAGCCAACTGATCAGCGTGTTCGTTACCAAGTAGACCCACGAGAGAGGGTATCCACTGGAAATGGATGTCATGGGTGGCTGACAGGTCCCTTAACAAAAAAAGGATTTCGACACTAGCTTGGTCTGTTACTCTATCCCAATTGCACAGGTGTTGAATACTGCTACGACGGTCAGTGAAGATACAGATATTCCCGAAGGTGGCTCCAAAGTTAATGTAGATCTACGCAACAAAAACAATCTCTCCCGAAATAAGAATCGAACATTTGAATTGAAGGTTAAACCTAAAATCAAATCTGTTATATCCAGACATTCTATTTGTGTAGTATTTTACCCACTGTTTGGTTGGTATTGGTTATTGCATGCTAATTTGAACGAGGCCTAAAGTTTAAAGTAGGTTCCAAACGGCAATAGGCATCAACATCCGAAGTATGAATTGAAAGCCGGAAACCATTCGCTTGTCATCCTCTCCAATAATCAAATTATTCCTTTACAGAAGTACTGGGAAGATTCAACCCAAGATACTTACAATACAAAAACGCTGATTGATATATATATATATATATATATATATATATATATATATATATATATTAGTTTGGGGAAAAAGGAATCCATTATTTTTACGTGAACTTTATGTAACTTGGATTCGCTTTGTAAAAAGGTTTAAAACAGCTTTCATGTAGATTTTTAGGTCTTGCGCGTTACGACTGCTGACATGCGGTTAACTTCGATCATTTTTGATATCTTATAGACATTTTCGACGATGCTGTATCCACATGCGAGGTGCATCTCTAACATCAAAAATACCCGAACGGAATCGACAAATCAAAAATTGTACGTAACTGGTTGTTACAGTCTTATATAGGACGATAAACACTTTTCACAATTTCAGCCACCTGGCTAGCCTTTTCGCCGTTACAAGAGAAAAACGAAAATGTATCAAATTTTCTGTTTGTTGTCTTTCATTTTTAAAACCTTGTACTCGTAACTGAATTAATCAAACCAAAAACCACAAGAGGATATTTTAGTGTCAAATGCCACCTTTTCAACGAGCATAAATCTGAAATTGTTTGATAGATACCTAACGAGATATCGATCACTACAGACGTCTACCGAAAAAATAATGGATTACTTTTTCCCCAACCTAATATATATATATATATATATATATATATATATATATATATATAATATAAAGAACTTAAAAATATGTATTTGGAAATGTAAACAAAAGAGACTTACATGTTTCTTTCGTTTTTCTTTCTTTGAAACGAAAGATTTTTGAATTGACAAAGAAAAATTAATGAAATGTTGAATAATCTTGTTCATTTATTTCTTTGGGTAATTATAAATAAGTTACATTCTTGAAGTACATTAATATTCTTCTTAAATTAAAAGAAAAATCGAATTCCATACATGCAATTTTTTTGTACACTTTAATGTATCTCTACGAACATAAGTAATGTGGTTATATTAGGAATACTTTATTTCTTTTTTATTCATTTCTGGTTTTCGGTTAATCATTTTTGGATGTTTCTTATGTATTAAGAAAATCTGGTGTTACTCGACGCAATTATTAAAATAATATTCACAATAATTATTCCTCTTTAGCAAGTTTAAAGGGAGCTAAAATCAGCGATAATCATGACACAAATTAGTCATAGATGTTATTATCACAAAATTTCGAAATGAAACATTGTTTTTATTTTCAAATTAGCCAGAGATCAACATCCGAATATAATATTCCGTGCAGTCATTCTCAATTCATCTTCGGATAAAATTTCTGCCGACACGCCGAATTTATTTGGATTACATACAAGGATGTGCATTTCCCAAAATATTTGTTTAAGGTGTTAAGAATCTAATGATTAATTAGGTAAATGTTTTTTTAGTTCGTTACGCTTTTTAACTGCTTCTATATTGATTTTGGTGTCAGATTATTGGAATTTTCCTTTAATTAGAAAAGTTCAATGAAACATGAGTTTGTTTTCCTTCAATTAATTCACGCAATGACAAAAAAATTTCTCTTCCGCATTTTATTCAAGATAACTGTAATTTATTGTTTTTCAAGTAAACTAATTTATAGACATTAAAATGATTTTTCTTTACATAAGTTTAAGTCGAAATTAAATTAAAAGTATGTATATAGATTCAAATTTACAATAATAAAATTGCTCTTAAGTTAATAAATTTGTATTGAATTAAAATGAAAATCTTTTTGCTTTTATGAAAAGTTATTGTTAAAAGAATGAACTCTATAATCAAATGAAGTTAATAAATATAATTATGACCAAATGAATGTTAAATTTGGATATATTTTTAAAGTTTGCTTTCTAAAATTTAACTTTTCAATATTTAATTTTAAGTTCATTTGTGAAAATAATCATTATTATATAATTTAAAATTCATTAGTGAAAATAATTTATTATAAGTAATAACAATTTATTGCCTTTAAATCTTTTCTATATAATTAAAAGTTCAACAAAGATTTTCAATTTCATGAATATTTAGCAAAACATTCAGTATACATACTATAACAAAAATAAAGGATTCTTATTCGAATTTCTTTTTCAAATTTTATATAATGCTTGCATTTTTATATAATGCAATAAATATGTATAATATAATATTTATTGCCTTTCTATTTTTTCCATATGATATAAGTTGAGCAAAGATTTCCATTTCCTAAATACTTTGAAATATAAAAATAAAGATGTATTTGAACAAAATCTTTGAATATTTTCTATACAAATTTTAAACTTTGAGGAATATTAAATCTTCCAGCAGTCAATAATATATAATATGATCAACTATTAAACTATTATATTAAGATTTAGACAACTATTAAACTGAGATTTATTAAAAATTAATACAAAGTACAAAATTTAAATGTATTTTTTTAAATATTTCAAACAAAAATGCATCTAAATTTCTATTTATTCATGAGCATTCAATGAATGAATACATTAGTTATTTAAAGTTTTTTTTTTTTTTTTTTTTTTTTTTTTTTTTTTTTTTAAATTTTTTCTTTTTATCTTTTAGAATAAAGTCCTTAACATTTTTTCATTTAATTAACTTTTAATAGTTTTAAAACATAAATTATATTCATTGCATTCTTCGAGCTATTTTAACTTTTCGTGTAATTGATTTTTAATTTAATCTTTACCATTACACTTTTAAATTACTTTTATCATTACAAAGAAATAAGAATTCTAAAGAAATAAGATTACAAAGAAATAAGAAAGAAGAAGAAAAGATAATTTATTACTTTTATTATTTCTATTATTATTAATGTTTCTCTTTAATAAAATAAAAATTCATATTTTACTTTGTAGCATTTTTACTAGAGAGAATTTATTTTTATTACAATTTTTACTAAATACAAAAGGAATTCGATTATGGTTTATATTGATCTAAATAAATTTATAATGACATCCTTAAAAATTCATATGCTATTTTAAATTTAGTTTTAAATTGAAGATTTTTTTGTCTGAAAGTTCCTTTAAAACCTTTTTATTCGCTAAAATATTAGAGGAATAGTTCCTCCCGGTCATTCAGAATATAAATGTAGTAGGATCACATAAATTCTATTTGAATTTGATATCATATAACATTAAATATATAATGACAAACCCCTTAATAATGCTAACCAATGAAAAAATATTTTAAAATTTTGTTCATTTCATTGGCTAGAGATTTACCAAGATTTATTCAGAACGATTCACCAGTGACTGTAGTTTGCGAAATGATGTCTCAAAAACAGAGTAGTTTGCATATTCTTCAGGTGACTTCTAAAATATCCCGATAGCACAAATTGTAACTTTTTTATTGTGGACTCATTACCACAATAAAAAAGTTACAATAATATTTCTGATAATATTTTGTATACAGAGGCAGTGAAGTCTAGAACTACCTGATATAAGAAACTCTAAACAATGAGCAAATTCTTTAATAACTAAGAAATTTTATTTATGTCATTGAAATTTATTAAATCCAATAATTATCAAGAACAGATTTATTGGCTTCTCAGACACTCTTCTAATTTCCCTCATTAGCATAAATAATCCATGAAAAGAACATATTTTAATGTCATTACCAGATTTATTGCTGTTCACCATGGCCGATAGCATTTCACAAAATAGTGACTGGTTAACAGAAAGCAATTTTTCGGGCCATCTTCAAGTAAATCCTGAACGCTTCTTGACTTTTCAATTTATGAATTAATTTTTCTGTTTTTGGATAAGGAGCTCTAGTGGCCCAATAGCTTCATGCCGGTTCCCGTTAAGATCGGCAAAATGAAGCATCATTTGCCTAAGGGGAGAAGTAATGGGGTAGATCACTGGGTTGTTGGAGTTCCATGGACTGAGGACGTGTCCACGTTAATCAGTAACATCCAGAGTCCTTCCTCTAATACAGTGAGGATATGGAGATGAAAGCTTCAACTCAAATGTGACCTCATCACTTGACCATGGATTAAAATTTCTAGGCACTTGTTGATGGACAAGTTTTCCAAACCTGTTAACCTTAAGGTACAGTTCGTGGCTAACCTACACTGCTTTGAACGTATGTTTGGTGATAAGTAAAAGACTATGTACCTAGTTAGTGACAACATTGATTATACTTAAGTATGCCATTACTGATGAGTTGGGAACTTTAACAGTGACTTGCTTGGACGTGTAATGAGGCAAACTTGACAAAAGAGGTGTCTTTCCGATAATACGCTGAGAACATATGAGTACTTTTAATTATAAAAAATAAATTTAAACATGTGGTTTTCGAACACTCAAACATTCATTATTTTTTGATATAATACTTAGAGAAATTCATTTATACAAAAGTCAATGAATGTCAATGAATAATTAATCTAAATATTAAGAGAACTTACTGTTATATTTCCTTGTTATATGATAAAGTAGGCTTAACATCGGCTATTTAACAATGATTCCCAAAATGTGAAAAACATGCATCATTAAAATAGCTCGAAATAAAATAGGTAGTTATTATTTACGTATGTTCATATAAATAATGGCTGTTACAACTGTATAAAAATGTGTTTTTAAGTGGTATTTGAAGCAAATTCATTATTCACATGCACTAATAATATATGATATAGTATTTGACAAGTACCAATAACATATTCTATTTGACATATACTTTAAATGAATTATGTATGTTTACGAATCTTCTAATTTAGTAGTCGAATCAAAATTTTGCTTCTGAAGTATGTGAGATTTGTGAAATTAATACTTCTATTGTTAACGAACACACACACACATTTATTCACAAACATTAATTAACAAAACGACACATTAAAAACAAGGTTTACAAAAACTAAAACATCTGAGAAATAAGTTTGGAGCGCACACTAGCTCGTTGCATTCTCTCTTATATACCACTTGAGTTCCCACTTGAGTTCTCTCAAGTACATGTGTGGCGGAAACGTTGCCAGTGAATTCGCAACAATGTATTCAAGAATATGTATTGATGCGTCATACAAATTAAATATACAGCTCTATTGAAGATTAGCTCAAATTCTGTTCAGATATACATATAGTTTATTAGATTGCTAACGATGTGGTACTTTCGTGCATTTAAAAAATAAAACTTTTCTGCGACAATTTATAAAATGGGTAAGAAATAGATGAAAAATGTCATCAATGATAACATCGGAATTTAAAGATGCTAAAATTTTATATTCAGACAAAGAGATGTATCAGCCTGGTAAAATTGAATGAGCTTCTAATTTAATACTTGTTAAACCTTTTTAATTCAGTTGGGGAGAATCAAAATCTGAAGACTTCATATGATGTACAAGATAAACACATTCGTAAATGCAAGTATGTATTTGAACTAATTCTCATTTATAGCCTATTTTTCATCTATATTTTTATTTTATGCACATTTCTTACATGGTGCGCTGTACATGATAAGGTATGCTTTCTATATTTTGCTACAGCGATGCTTACGTATTCATAAGAAAGCCCCTCGTAATCTAACTCAGCAAAGCGCATGCAGTAATGCGGCATATTTGTATAACTTTAAATTTTGAAGACATTTTTTTGGAGTGCAGAGCTTACATCCACCGTTCTTTCTTTTCTTTGGAAATCACGGCATTCCCTTTTATGTAATTACAATACTTACAAAATACTCATCATCCATTGTTTAAAAGAGTCACGGATCTATCCTAGGAAATTCAGTCTGAAAAGTACAGCTCAACTTTTTGGTCACACCAAAAATATGAAATAATCTAAACTGGAATTAATATCAAGTAATAATCATGAATATAAGAAATTCAATTCTTATAAGCAACCAGCAAAAATTCTAGAAACGTGAAGGAGAAAAGATGCAACAGAGCAGGATAACATAATTCTAGATACCCATCCATGCATGTCATTCAAATTCGAGAATTATCAAATAGAATGGAAATACTTTCAAAAATATATGAAATAAGATTAAAAAAATGTTTACTCTTACTTTTTCAAAACATAGCAATAAGCACATACAAACAGCCCTTGATTAGCATTACTTAAAATTTGCTGAATAAAAGATAAAATTAAAAATAAAATATGTATACATTTTTTACATGATTTCCAACTAAGAAAACTTATTTTGATTAAAATCCAATATGATTATTTATTCGACTAGTTAAAATGTGAGAGTGCTGTTTTTATAATTTTTTTAGTGAGTCTTCTTTTATTGTTATGAAATCTAATAAATACGATGGTTAAACTATTAATAAAATAATAATTTAATAAAACGAATAAATGCATATGAATAGCATTCGACTGCTAAAGAGCCATTTGTGCCCCAAGAAAAATTACCGCGACGAAAACAATAATTGTTATTTTATAACAATTATTGTTTTCGTCGTGGTAAATTTTTAAAATATGAAGTACAAGTATTTATTGAACAACAATATCAAAAACTTATAAATCATTAAGTCTTCGATTATTTTCATTTAAACTTAAAAATACAGAAATAGAGCTAATGAATCAAAATTGAGAATTTTAGATTAGATTCAAAATTTATTTATTATATCTTCCTCGTTTTATTCCATACATTTCTGGCTGCTAATTTTTACCAACCAGAGCCACAAAATACATGCAATTACTTATAGTTTCAAGCTAAGTCTGGCTAAGAATTCTGTAGATCAACGTTTTTGACAACAAATGTCTTTGGAACCTTCACAAATCTGTAGAGAAATCAAGATTCGGACCCATCTATGCATGGAGAAATCAAGACTCGAACATATCCATCCTCCAAACACAAAAACGATGTTTTTTGATAAGGCTACCATAATAATTTAATAATTTGTCGGTAATTTGAATATTTTAATCCATCTTAAGTTAAATTCTTATGTAGAGACACTACCGATAATGTTTATGCTTTTCTTTTTTAATTATTATGATATATTAATCAGGATAATTATTCATACTTATTCATTGCATAGAATTTTAATTCGTTTGGTTTTATCCAGAAATTACTTTTCGATCATGATTAATTTACCCAGATTTTGAATTTTAAATGATTCTAAGGATTACAAGCAACCACACTCGAAGTGAAAAATCTTGATTTGAAAGGCCATACAATCATAGATCTGAAAAACAGCGCATTATATTGCCTGGACTTAGATAAATAGAAAAATAATCTTGATGTAGAACACAGAAAATAATAAAAAATGTGTTTAATTACCTATTTTTTTAAATGAATCCTTACTCAATTAATTTAGAATTGAAGTATAAGAAAAATATAAACTTATAACTTCCTCCTGATAGAAACAAAAATGAAAAAGTGAAAAAGAAAAAGATCTATTTTAACAAGAGAAGTGCTTACAAACTATCAACAATACTCAGGAAAATAAAAATGCAATTTTGAGTTAATAAATTTAATATCTCCCTTTCTGTTTTATTTGTAGTTCAACTGTGAATTTTTGAAAAAGATGGCTAATTAAGTCAGAAATAATCGTGTATTCAAGGATCCATGCAAGAGAACAAAATTAAACCTACGATGATTAAATAAGCAAGTTTTATTATATTTAATTTTGTAATATCATCCTGCATTTGGTGAAAAACCATACAATTCTCTTTATTTAAAAATGTAAATTATACAAGTGATTTATAATTAAGTGCATGTATATTCCTAATTGTGATTAATCTTAAAATAATATGGTTTAAATTAAGAAACCTTTTCTTATTTCGCAATGGAAAATATTGGAATAATTTCCTAGTTCTCTTTTTATTCTTTTCCTAACTTTTGCAATTCCATGAAGCACATATTTAGATATTAAATTAACATGGTAAAGTAGGAAATATAATAAACATTTTAGTGCTTATGCAATCTTCAAAAAACGTCACTGAAAAGTAAGTTTAAACCTTACAAGAGTGAATGAAAAGACTATTTTTATGTATAAAATAAGAGGAGTCTTTTCTAATTTTGCTCATGGTAATGATGACCATGGCATCCATTGTCTCCCTGGATCTCATCTATTCTTAGTTAACCATTTATTTAATACACCTAAGTCTGTTTTTACACGGTAGATTGGTTCCAGAAGAAGCCGTGTAAAAAAAAAAACGTGTAAAAAAAGACATTGATCTTATACAAAAATGGGTGATTTGTTCCTAATCTCTAAAACCTATTAAAATTAGTGAAAAACAAAAATTTTTAAGAACAAGAATTCATGTTTATTTTATTAAATCAAATATATAATGCTTATTTTCACAAGCATAGTAATTAATGATAAAAAAGATATGCACTCTAATCTTAAAAGTAATATAAATTAAATGTACCAAGAGCAGCTGAGCCTTATCCATTTCGAAGGCGATCTAAAATTTTAATCTTGGTTTCCAAAGAAATTGCCTTCCGTTTTAGTTTTATATCTGACATTTCCTTTTAGGGATACATAAAATATTTAACAAAATTAAAAAACATAAATAACTGAATAAATACAAAATATTTTTTGGCTTACCTTTTATCTTAATGCGTTAAAATTAAATTTAATGGAAAATCAAATTTGCCTGCAAAAAATTTCTTTACCAAACACGTCTTATTGCATTGACAGTTCACAAAATATTAACACGTTTCAATTGCTCTGACCAGTAAATTTTATTGTATGCACATAAAGGGAATTCCCCTACTTGTTTGTACGCGCTAAAGGGGAATTCACTTAAATCTTTAAGCTAGTGTTCGCAAACTATCGATACTATCGATGGTTTCAGACTTTTTTCTTTCATAAATACTTTTTTGTGATATGAACATACTTCGCAAAAATTAAATTTGACAAAAAAAATTTAAGTACATAAAATTTCAAATCGTGCTAAATGGAATAAAATCGTGTAAAAAAATTAAAAATATTCAATTTTCAAACCGTGTTATATCAAAACCGTGTACAAAAAGACCGTGTAAAAACAGACTTAGGTGTACATTTAATACATGCATAGACACTGCATATAAAGACAGTACAAAGCTCCAGTGACTCAATAGTTTCACTCGGCTTCCCGTTAAAATCAGCGAAGTGAAGCATCATTCGCCGCGAGTTTTGATTGGTAGGTTGACCACATTCTCCCTCACTGGGTTACTGGACCACAGTTGATTGGGGAAATGTCCACATTAATCTGAGACATTTAAAGTCTTTTAGCTGATGTGGTGTAGGTGTGGAGGGGAGGGTGCCAGTTCAGGTGCGACCTCGTCATTTGAGTGTGCATGAAAATTATGAGGTTTTTTGCGATGTGCGAATATTCCAAACTCTTTTAATATAAGGTATAGTCCGAGACTCGTCTGCACAGCTATGTATGTATATGTACACTACCACACACATTATAAAGAAACCAATCTGCAGTCGTTCTATTTTAAACTAACTGCTGTAAGCAGTTAGTTTAAAAAATTTCACAAAAACGATTTCGAAACATCAGGCAAAAATTTAGTTAACATGGATTTCAACCCTACCCTGGCTGGTAGCCAACATTTTCAAAAAGCTATTTCATAATGATGTATCTGAAGATGATGTCATGGAGTTACTTAAAGTGTATAAAAATATCTAATGAAATCGCTATCATTTGAGATTTAAACAAGCAAATGTTTTCAGCCAGCTGTACAGTTATTGCGCTGCTTTCTGCTGAACATCATGTGGGATCCGATTTTCGTTTGAAATCTAAATTTTAATTGTAAGTTTCCCCTCGAATTAACCTTCGTATGGAAAAAGATATAATACAATTCTAAGCACATAAAACATATATATTAATGTATATTGCATATATATATAATTCATAGAATTAAATTATAAAAATAAAATATTAAATCAAATACACAAGATAATTATATGGATTGGAATTATAATATTTCTGAATGTACTGCATTTAAATTAAATGGAAATAAAATGAATATTATATAAAATTTAATAATTAAAAGTAGATTGAAATGATTTATTTATTTTAAAATGAAAAAAAAAGAAACATAAAATATATAAAAAGGTTTTTCACAATAGAGAAATCTCTATATATATAATTTATGATTTTATATGTTTCATTATGAATTTAGTCAGTGCTAAATAATAATCATGGGATTATTTAAGAATTAAAAAATGGCAACGTTTAAGGGGTTAATCAACTCATAAAAGTGAAGCGGATCAAAACAAACAAGTTCTTTCTGTTAAACAACTGCATTACTGTTTTGTTGCGAGGGCGAAGAACAGCGCGAGTATTTATTGACAAGTTGCCAGTGCTTGCAAAGCAGATTAATCTTTTGCCATCTCTGACGCGCGGTCGATTGCGCAAATTTTACGAGTGCTAAAATAGACATGGCTCGTGTGTGTGTGTGTTGGACATCTCCGAGAAGCAGCGCTGAAGGTTATTGATCGCGAATGAGAAACAGTTTTCGAACTGAGAATGCGCGAATTTTGGAGATTCGGGAAAGCCAATCATATTAAAAAGCAAATCGTAGGAAGTGAGCAGTTCGTAAAGTAAAAATGGTCTTAAATGCCATGTAATCGATTTCATTTTTTAATAAAAATCGCATATATTTAGAAAATCTGGAATATTTTTCATGCGTGATTTCTGTCACAAAATTATTTCATGTATTTGCGGCGGAATGATTAGTAAGATAATGAATGTGAGTAGAATTCACTTTCGAACATAAAAGAAAACGCTTAGTAAGAATTTGTTCGAAAATCGATGTAAAACTGGTTTCGTATTTTAAATAAAAATTGCATATATTTAAAAAATCTGGAATATTTTTCATATGTGATTTCTGTCACAAAATTATTTCATGTATTTGCGGCGGAATCATTAGTAAGATAATGATTGTGAGTAGAATTCACTTTCGAACATAAAAGAAAACGCTTAGTAAGAATTTGTTCGAAAATCGATGTATTTGCGACTGGTTTCATATTTTAATTAAAAATCGCTGATATTTAGAAAACCTGGAATATTTTTCTTAAGTGATTTCTGTCATAAAATTATTTCATTTATTTGTGACGGAATTATTATTAAGACAAGAATGAATGTAAGTAGAATTCACTTTCGAACATAAAAGTAAGAATTTGTTCGAAAATCGATGTTAGACTGGTTTCGTTAAATACACGTGAGAAATGATGCGTATGTTATTTGAAAATGTATTGAAGCTCAAAGATTGCAACTCTATTTTTCTTAAAAATAATACTAACATATTCATTTAGCAAATTTCTATTTTTTATATATTTATTGTTCGTTTCAAATGCCGTGGTTGAACAAGCAATCGAATTTGGCACCTTTTCAAAGAGAAAGAAACGAATCGATTTTGTATATGCGCATCACAATTTTATTTTTGGAAACAAGCATCGTTCATTACTTATGGTTGATAAATATTTAACGTTCGGTGACATTTATAAGTTTTGGAAGAACCAAACAAATCATTAAGAGAACTCTAAGTCTCGTGATGACGGTGAATTGTAAATACATATTTCTCTTTTCTTTTTCTTATGAATTCGAAGGAAAATAATATTAAAAATACATCAGCATGTTATTCAACACGTGTTAACATAAAACTTTTTTGTTTTTAAAAAAATATTTCATAGCTTTCGATTGCAAATAAAATATTCTGTGTTTCTATTTAGCATTCTGGAAATTTTTTGGAAGGGAAATTTTATTTGTTTCTAATAAAATTTATATAACTAGTTTTTAGAGTTCTGTTATCAAATATTCATAATCTAATTTCGAAACCTCCAATGTATTTCCTTCGCATAGTTTTATCATTACACATTGTTCCTTTGTGCTATAAACGTGATCATAATTTTTACTTTCATATTAATCAAGACATTTAAACTTTTCTTATATTTAAATAAATAATTAATATATATTTTTGTGAAAAAAAATTTCATGAAAAATATTTAAAAAATTATTTTATAAAGAGGAAAGAAGGTTGCTATATATATCAAAAATTATTTCCCAATACTTTTGGCGAATAAATTGTCGGCATACTGTTAATATGAAGATGTCACTTTTAGAATTCAGAGAATTATTGAGCTTTTAATTGCTAATTGGTAAACAGTGCATTTATTTTAATTGTTATTTGAAAATTTCAATAATTTAAGAAAACTATTGAATTTCATAATTTTTCAAACAAACTTCAATTTTAATGATGAGTTTAAAAAAAATAGGGAGCAAAAATGCAATTTATAATTAGTTAATTTAAAATGTTTTCTTGCGTTTTCAATGCTGTTCTTGTTTGTTATTTGTATATTCGGAATTGCTAAGATTGCCTCATTACTTGTACTCTCCGGCAAGTTCTAGAAGGAATATTCTTATTCTAAGTTATTTTAAGTTGGCAATTGCAGCTCACACATGCAATTGAAATTTATCTGGCAAATGATTGAAAAATTCATTTGGCAGAGTTATTTGCTTTCATGTCAAATTTCACTTCAAGATTATAAAAATATATATATTTTCACAATAAATGTGGATGACTCTTGTACGCGATGATTTTTCAGCTTATTGATATTTGTGTGTTTGATCTAGTAAAATGACTTTATCGAAAGTATATAAAGTTCTAAATTCTAGAATTTGATCTAAATATTCTAATGAGTCTAAAACATAGAATAAATTATTAAAATACTTAGTCGGAATACAATAACTTCATACTTCTTAGGTCTAATATTGTTTCACAAAATTTATTTTAAATATGGAGAAGAGGCATATTTAATATAAATTTTGTGACACACAATATAGTTCAGAATTTCAATAAATAGCCTAGCTTCGACTATTTTTGACTCTACATCACAGACAAGAAATCCTTCAATGGACAGGATCAATGATAAGCCTGTTAGTAGAAAGAGCGTCAAAAACTAATTAATTATTCTTAATTAATTTATTAAAACTATATAAAAATTTTTAATAATCATTAGTATGCTGTTGCAAGTTATACAGAAGTGCGATTGTTAAGTGATCAAACTAAGTAACTCACAAAAAGAAAGTAGTGAAGAGTTGAAAAAGAAATATATGATAGTAAGATCTTAAGCGTATGGTTGTCGTCAATCGCTAGTTCGTAAAATGATAGAATAAGAAGTATGCTGCCGAGAATGTCACACACTGCAAACTCCCCCATAATATTTCACTCACAATATGTATACATTGGAAAGGACACTCCTTCTAATTCTTGTTTTTGTCTCTTTAATCATTGGAATGTAAGGAGATCTTGATCGCACATTCATAGTCTCAGTGATTCACTTTCAAGAGAGACGGATCAATGGAAATAACAGATATTTAGCTATAAAAGTTAATTCGAAAGTTTTTTAATTCATAGAATAATTCTGAAGGAGTCATCACAAAGAAAACTTGTAAAAATGTCCTCACTATATAATTTCTTACGAAGATATGGATACTGTCATTTAGTGCAAGATGAGTGAAACAACATTTTATAAATGGCATGAAACTAGGATTGGTCTCAATGAAGTAAAATTGTCTTGAGCTCTTTGAAGAATTAGATACCTGATGTTTAAAATGGAGTGGGTTTGAAAAATTTAACAGATAGATAGAAGGTTATTCCATTGATAAGTTCAAATGATGATGATAGGAAACCTTGTACACCGTTCAAAAGCCTAAGAAAACAGCTGATAATGTGTCCGACCAATGCATTTGTGTTGAAAACTCAAGGATGTCTAAGAGGTGGTGTTAATCTTCAAACATTCCATTGCTTTGAAGGAGATAAGGAGAGGATGGGATTCTTTAGATATCCAAGAGTTATATGCCAGGGCTTCGAAGAATTGATTCTCGTATTAGCTGTCTTGGTTTATAGTTGTTTTTGAAGAGGAGCAAAAGCTGACAAACCAGTTGTTGAAGCTCTTGCCACTGTCTGCTCTGATATTCGTAATGGGAATGCTTCTGTTGATCTCGTAAATGTGTCAACCATTATTAGACAGTGAAAAATTTTTCCGAAGGTAGTAATGGGCTGACAAAATCAATCTGAATACAGTGAAAACATTTGTTTTATATTTGAAAAGAAGAAACGGGATTTATAATATACTAGTATTTTTTTATTTTTGGCATAGTATCCATTGTCCTGCCCAAATACTGCAATTTTAATTTTAATTTAGCCCGATGAATCGAGAATTAATCAATTTACTAGTTGCTTTAAGATTAAGGTGAAATAAATTGTAATAAAATATTTATTTTGGGATAAAAATCCTGACAACTTTGACATGTCGCAGTATAAAAGAAGGTATAAATCTTGTAAAATTATTACTTTAAAACGTTACCGTTGCAGTGATTTAGTTCATGGTCATTTTCTTAAATTTTAGTGATAATCAATAATTGACTTATTTATATATGCAATTCTCGATAACATATCTGCAGTTATGCTGCTAGAATCTTGTATGTGTTGAATATCTGTTGTAAATTGGGATACAAAGTCTAATTGGTGCCACTGACGAAATAAAATCTAGTCTGGTCATTGTTTAAACATATACATGAACGGTTCGTAATTGATAAATAAAATGATTCTCGCGCATTGAGCCTTAATCGAAAATGTTCCATCGAAGCAAATACGACTATTAACTTCCTGCGACAACAATTTTGAGCCTGAAATTCCTCAATAAGCCTTTCTTTACACATATCTTATTTATCAGAAACCGGTGAATTTAGTAAAAGTCTCAACTCGTTAGCAAAGTTTTAGGGTCAAAAGCGGAAACAATATTGTTATATTTTGTTCCGCCGCTTGAAACCGACGATAAATTGAAATTACTTTAAGTTTGAATAGAAAAGAAGTTTGATATTGTTCTTCTATAATGGTGGTAAAATTTTACAGCAATACATGCAATTTGTGTACTTCGTTATAATTACATTCACATCATTTATCAAGTCTAACTCAAATGACTACAAGAATGATTAAGAATGTACATTAATGATGAAACGTTATGAATTTTGCAAAAGATAATCTTAATTTCAATAAAATTTGAGTTACCAAAGACCATGAAAACATATTTTTAAAAAAGTGATTGAACTAAAGAAATGATCCATGAAAGAGCCTCATTTTGATTCTTAATCATGTTATCTAGGAAATAATGTTTAAAATTCCATGCGAGAAGAGTTTCCTAAAGCGGGGCCATCTAAATGTTTAATGTTTGATAAATTAATTATGGGTAATTAACTAAAGTGTTAGTTAATTACCCTTAATTAATTTATTGAAACGCTGCAGAACTATATTATGCACACAAAGCAAGATTAGTGAAGCGTTCGTAAAGAAGTGTGGGAAAGAGAGCTCCACCCTATGGTTGCTATCAGTTGCTAGTTTACTAAATTAGCAGAATAAAAAGTAGACTTGCGAACGTGATGCCCACCACATCGTATATTTATCGAATTCGGACTTGGTTTATACCTTCATTATCATGATATCTGTGTTTGGCAGTATTATAGAAAATGCACATTAACTGTGAGCATTTGATATCGTCATACTGGTCTATTATTTGAATTCATGGCATCGTACATGGCATAGCATATCACACATAACATTGTATACACACTTCGTTCATCTTTTGTTCACACTGATGATGCTTGGGACATAGGTTGTTTCATTTACATATTAAATTCCTAAGCTTTATTTTTTATTCAAGAACATGCTTCAGATTCTGTCGAAACGCAATGTTTCAACAGGATAATACATGAACACTTGTCACCACATTTTCTAGATTGAAAATATAGGATTAGTGATTGTTGAGGGACTGACTCATCACTATACATCAATCACTATGGTTGATGAAGTGTGGCATCATTTAAAGTTTAAGAGCAATTTAAATAGCGCATCAGATCTCTTCCAGTTGCAATATATGCCGCCACACGGACCAACATTGAGTTGATTAGACATCTAATGTTGCCCTGAGACAAATGCGTCTACAAATCTTGAACAGCCACCCCCAAATTATGCCCAAGTGACACAACGGCATCTGAAATTTCATCTGGTCCCAAACATGCTCCATCGGGGATCCATCTGGGGGAGCGGGCCGGCCCGGCCATGGAAGAGTCAGAACATGACGTATGCTCAGACATGAGTCTTGAGCAACTTGAGTTTTATTTTGCTGGAAAATTGACCCTGGAAGACCATCTAGGAAAGGTCTCAGGTGGGGTCGAAAAAAATGTGCTCAACATAACGCCTCACCTGTTAAGGTTTCATGTACCACAACTAGAGTGAACTGGCTATTATGGGCACCCTGACTATTATTTCTGCCACGGGCAATGTGCCACGTGATATTATGGTTGGAACCAGGACTCTTCCATATTCGTACGTTGTTATCATCTGTCTCCAAAATGAACTGGGATTCCTCACTTAACTCCACATTTTGCCAATCTGACATTTCACGTCGTTTGGACTTAGAACAACAGTACTCGGAGTTACCGATGTTGTGGTATTAAAGGCAATACATGAAACGAGCGCTTGGATATCAGACTCACTTCCGCAAGGCGTCTGGAAATGGTTTGTGGAACAACTAGCACTCTTACTTTTATAATATAACGAATCTCTACGGGATCTACGAGTGTTTGCCATACGATCCTTCGATTCTCTCGTCTCGTCGTCTTCCTTCTCTTTCCAGACCTGGTATGCAGAACGTGGATACCCTCTCTTATCAATTGCTTGCTCCCAGCATGATCTCACGGCACACTCCGAATGATTGACTTCGCGAGTAACACGATACGTCGTTTCAAGCCGAAGACGAGCCTCCTCTCAAACTGGCTTAACTGTGCGAAATATCTTCTCACACGTCTCCGTGGCATTCTTCGCTTACTAAAGTCCTTCTGTCATCATTATGTGATCGTCACATTTCTGAATGTGCCGGTTTATATAGGACCCACTTCCTTATTTCAGCGCCACCGCCAGTGTGTAGTTATGAGCATTGGCATCAAACTTGGATCATTTGCATATCCGATCTCATTGTACTTATTTGTAAAATTTAGCGCTTGTACCTTTCTTACTTCTTGGTCCGATACTCTATTTAATGTTCCTGAGCGTATATCTGTGATTAACAAAATGGATAGGAAATGAGTGAAAGTATCTTCAATAATAACGGGATTCAAAGATATTATATTAGATTATATTCAGGAAAAAAATGTATCTGACAACTTGGAAGACCTGAATTACTTAGATTTTAATTAATTAGCGCTGAATTTGTTAAATCTTTTCAATTCAGATAGTGAATAATCAAATTTTGTAAGCTTCACACAATGTATATGTTTACAAAAGCAAAATTTTATATTTTCCTTTAAATTAATAAATCGTTGTAAGAAAAATAATAAGAAATGCTGTTGGTTGAAAACATTGACTATTTACATTATTATTTATTAAGCTCAAAATCAGCAATGCTTATTTCACCCATAAGCAGCAATGCCGCCAAAAATAACTGGTAGAGCGACTGTTTTTCTTAACTTTATATTGAAAAGTTTCAAACTTCGAGAATTATTGTTTCTTGCTTAAAGATGATCTCGTGTATTAAATATAAAACATATTTGTTTATATTGCCCAATTTTCTGTTGGCACAGAAAATGTTTTGGCCCAATACAGTGCAAAGTAGTATTTGCTACGCATTTGACGCTTTTACGTAATTTTTAGCTTCATTTTTTTGCAGTTCTAAAAATATTCATTACATTCGCTTAAGCATTTGAAATGAAACTACCATTTCTCACAAAGACAATAATTAGCTCGTATGTCTTTCACAAAATTTTGATTAAGAAAAAATACGAAGCTTTTGAAGAATAACGTAATGGATCAAAGTATTTATTGCATCATTAAACTGTTTAAAGGTAATGTGTGTGTACCGGCGTATTTCCCTATACTTAGCCCAGAATTAGGCTCTACCTGTTAGGCTCTACCAGCAGCTGGGCGTGAGTATTCCTAATCGAAAGCAGGAACCAAGATTAAAATCCTCCCCATTAATTTTAAACTGCCACTGTCAGAGATTTCTTTTCACTAGGAGGACATTGCGACCTATTTAAAGTGCCCCAGCCGCTTTTTATGAACACGACGAATTCTCGGCTAAGTCTGTATTCCAAATAGTCCTTTCGATGAAGAGACTGAATCTCATAACCAACCAGGTTACCCCAATTAGTAGAAATAAGCAATTTTATCATGGTTAGACCGAAATTCCTTTTTTAAAAAAATCCATTCTTCAATGTTTATACAAATTTACAATGCTGGTCTTAGTTACAAGCCATTTTCGACACTGCATTTACTTTATAAATAGAAATAAATTTTGGTTTTTTGATCATTCGAAGTTAAAAAAAATTGCAATGGCGAAGTTACCTGAATGAAAGTAATTGTTTTATAGGTTATATTTGTAGGCAAAATAAAGAGAATTGCAAAATTATTATCTGTAATAATTTGTGAAGGGAAATTTAATAAGTTAGTGTTAGATCAACCTCAATAAAAATAAATATTTAGCATTAGTTTGCAAATATATTTTTTTGTAAAGGTGAGAGTTTAAATTGTAATATTAACTCACCTTTACAAAAAATATCAATAATTAAAGTTGAATCAAATAAAAATGTTGATAAAGATATGAAAAATGTCGCCAAGTTATCTTTAATATTTTTATAATTACCTAAATAGTGAATATAAAATACAATTTTTATAAATAGAATATATAAAAAGAACCAAATAAAAAATAAAATAAAAGGAAAATTAAAACCAGAAACGGAAATACTTGACATAAGTTATTCCAACATATACTCATCTGAAACAAAATATTGATACTTTAAAATACTTTGTCTAAGACTATTTTATAGACATAACAAGGCTAATCCTCCAGAAACTTCCATTTTTAAGTAAGAAGAGAATTAAATATGAATTATTAATTGCATATTAATAGATCAAGTGACTATTTATAATTCAATTTAATTGACTGTCGGAAAAATTTATTATAATTAAAGCATAAAGAAGCTGAAAGTTACATCCCTAATATATAAATTACTTACATTGTGGCATAAGAAATTCAGATCATTGTTAAGTAAGATTTAAATTAATTTTACACACATAAATTGCAGTAACCGAAATTTTGGAATGAATCTCAATTTTATGTTAACCGTGGATCAACATCCTAGAAATAAATTTCAGTAAAATAAATAATATAAAACAATATAAATTTATTAAATAAATATAAATTAAATTATAAATTTCATTTCGATGAAATATGTAATTAATTACACAATTAATTACACAATATATACATTTCATTTTAATAATTTATAAAATTGTTTATTTGTTATACAGAAAAGAAAAACCTTCAGATGCTTTATTTCGTCACCTCTTTATTTTTTTTCAAGAACATTCCATTTGGTCTTTGTCAACAGAATATTCCCTTGAAGCGGCCTCAAATTCCGAAAAGTGATAAAAAGCATCACATGAAAAAAAAATGCTTTGGAACATAGAGTCGTATACAAGTTTAGGCGATAAAAATTGCAAAAGTATCTGTGTATGGGTCGACGTTAAGTAAGGCAAAGAGGTCAATGATGAGAAAACAGAAGAAGCATTTGTTTTAAGATAAAAATTTGGTGACAAAGTTTTGAAGAGAAACGGAAAAAAAAATATTATTAATTATTCGAAATAGCAGATGGAAAGTCATTTCGAAATTTGAAAGTGACGAAGTAGCGATTGTTGGAATTTATTTGTCGCTAAAAGGTTATTTTTTGCACAGAAGGATTAGTTAGATCTGGATCTGCAGTTCAAAATAAATTCAGAACCATTATAAACATCCGTGTTCAATATTGCAACTGAATCAATGACCAGAGTGAGAATCTTTCGACTGTTTTATCTGCGAAACGATTGTAGAACTTCCTAAAAGATAACATACGTAGTTGCGATATCATCTACACAAAGACGAGATTCATACTGTTAGATTCATGTACATCTAAACAGATGTATCATGTCACTTAATCCATGATGCTCACAAAAGAAGAAATTTTAAGATTTGAGATCCGAAGATCAAGCAGGTCAATCAAAACGTCTTATGCGTCCAACCCAACCCTCAACATATTTTTATTATGTTTATAATCTGAAGAGTCACGTAACAATGTCTGCTCGTTGCTTTTATGTTCACTACTCAAGTAGAATATTTGAATAGTCGGAGTTTATAGTCAACCGAAATGATTTCTCGTCATTTTCTTTCGAATATTGCTCAATCTTGCAATATTCATATGACATCAACTTTTTTTTAAAAATCTTATCATTGATTGTTTTATTCCATATGACGTCATATAAGCATTTTTGCCATTAACCTTCGATCTCTACTTCAAGTAAACACCCTACAGAGTTTCAACTAGTTTCTTAACGATATATTTAGCAATCCATAAACGTGTTCTGTATAATTTTGATATTTATATGCTTTCTTAACTACAGGAAAATTCTAATAATGTTTTCTAATAATAAGTCGCATGATCTTTCAAAATTTATTTCGTAAGAGGAGATGGACTTCGAGATTTGATATTGCAATGCGTTTTTGATTTCCTGATTATGACGACTGAAGACAATTTAACCAAACCGCATCATAATTTTGAGTGGTCCTCTTCTTGTTTGTGATTTTTCAAAGATTCATGGGCTCGTGGACCTGGCCTAGCTTACGGTTAGATCATGAGAAATTAGACAAAATAATTTTGATCATTAATCAAATGAAATAGACTTCAAGTTTTGAAATATGTGTGTTGTGGGTAGATATACGTGTATATCAATCAACAAAGGAATATCGAAGTTAACAGAGATTGATTAGATTTTTAGCTTAAAGAACTTGCTATATACATTACTAAATTTTCGGCGAAAAACAACAATGGAAGATTTTTCTATTATGTCTATATTATATTTCAAATAGTTCCAATAAAAATAATTTAAAAATTTTTTTATTTAAAGTTTTCATAGTTTTACAATTGCCGTAATCCTTTTAAATATGTGTAATCCTTTCCCGGTCAATTTCTCGCTTAAAAAGTGCAATTTTGCATTAATTTTGTTACTTTTTAAAATTCTTATCGTTTAATTAAGATAATAAATTTTTCAAACAAAAATGAACTATGTATATTTTTCAACAAAAATTCATTTGTGTATAAGAAAATAAATTAAATCATAAATGACGAAAATGATGAATGATAATTGGCGAAAATACAGTTTTTAATGAAACATTCAATAGAACATAATTAAAAGGAAATAAAAAATCAACAGCATCAAAATAAAAGTATTTACTGATGGGAATAGAAATTGTTAGTAATATTTTAAACTATTAGGTATTTATTTGGAGTGAATGTTTCTAACAAATGAATGAATATGAATTGAGATATTTAATTATCTTCTATTGGTTGAATGACGCACTATCAGAAAATGAATTTCCTAAACCAAGGGAAAATTGATTTCGGCGGTAACCTTGAATATAATATCTGTTGTGATCGCTTAACGATTTGAAAGTCCTTATATTTCTAGTGTTTCTTTCTAATACTGCTTTTATACCTTTTACTTTTTTAAAACCTGATTCCCTTCACGTTTTTCTTTTGTATTATCACTCGTTTTTTCTACTTCTACTAAAAGAGAGTGACTAAGAATTCTCACTCTTTTTTTCACTTTCAAGGTTTCTCTTGTTATTCGAAGCAGCTGCGTTTTTCTGTATCTCATCCCCTTGCAACTGTTAAAATGTTGGCAAAGAACACTCAAATTAATCTCTCAAATTTTAGTTGGAAGCATTTTCGTTTTTATAAAAATGTTTTTAACTCTTTGATTTATTTCTTTTTTTTTTTATTCATTCTTACCATTTTATACTGGTTCATATTCCTAATAATTAATCCCTTTACATGCAATGATATAATTAATTAATAATAGCTTAATAAGTTTGATGATCATCTGTAATCTCTATATTTGTAGATATTTCACAGTTACTATTATTTATGTATTTCGCATTATTAAAAATTGCATCAAATATCGGGTGGTCTTACGGCCGTATTCACCAACCAGAGTTAAACTAGGTTTCAGGGTAAAAGACGAGTTAAGTCATGAAACGTTATTCACCACGACAAAAACAGCGATTAACTCGCCTATATGTAATCCTAGAATAACCCTACGATTTCGGAGTGTTAGCGCCGAGTCAGCAAACAATGGCGGACTAAAGCGATATGTTTGTTGAAATTGATGTGCAAGATTTCTAGCCAATTAAAAACCGTCTTACATGTCGTGTTCGGTTGACTCCAAAGTTGTTTTACTCAGGAATTTCCCCGCTTCATGAATAAGAATCAGCGATGCATGCTAGAGTTGAGTTATATCCGAGATAGGCTACACTCAAGTTAACCCGTGTTTGTTGAATACGGCCGTTAAAGAAATTATCCCTGTGTATGAATCCCTAAAGACCGAACCTTTCTATCAACTAAAATTGAAGTTTAGGCATAATTGTTTGAAAGTATGCAGTCCAAATTGTGATGATTTAAAACAATAAATTTCTCCCAATTACGGTTACAGTGACAAAATATTGAAATTTTGTCACTGTAACCGCAACTGGGAATTAAATTAACACAATCTGGACCTCATACATTGAAATAACCGTGACTAAACTGTTATTTTGATTGGTTGAACCATTCAGCCACTAAGAACTCGTATATGAGAACAAATGCAAGATGAATATTGATAATAAACATTTACTTTTATATAGTAAAGAAGGAAATATGGATATGAATAAATCCCCTATGGCAATTTTTAATATTATTTGGACGATACTTTTTATTGAAATACATTTTAAAAAATGAGAAGAGCAGAAATAATTTCCTTAATGATTATGAGACGCATTTTTAATTTTAATACATCAGGTTATGTCTTTGGTTAGTTAGAGC
Organism: Latrodectus geometricus; assembly: GCA_026290005.1. NCBI lineage: Eukaryota > Metazoa > Arthropoda > Arachnida > Araneae > Theridiidae > Latrodectus > Latrodectus geometricus. The sequence goes on from JAPDSC010067653.1 coordinate 49,882, forward strand.
CATTAATTTGCAATAATCAAGGATCTTTTCTAAGAACATAAACTGTGATATACTGAAATAAAAATGAGATTGAGAAATGAAGTCGATGAAAACGCGATTTTAGGTTTCAAATCAACAAAATAAAAATGTTACAGGAAAACGGAGTCGTAGTTCTTTGAGAATTTGATAATGAGAAAATTTTCACTATCAAATAAAACTGATCAATAAAAATATATTATTGTAAAATAAAGCCTTTGATATTGGTTCGGTGTGATGCATATGACATCATTTATCAAGAAAAACAGGAAACAGTGTCTTTCAGAGAAAGGAAACCAATAAAAATAAAATTTTCTTAAGACAATATTAGACCGTGCCTAAGAAAAATAAGAGTTCTTCGAACCACCAAGGAAAAAATATTGTTATTATGAAGTGAAGCCAATAACTGATATATAAATAACTATTTATATATCAAGCAAAATTTAATTCCTTCTCCATTCAGCAAATCTTTTCATATTCCAGAAAACCATTAACTGAATAAATCCTAATTGATTATGATTTGTTGTCAATTAAAATGAAATCAGAATTGTTTGCACCCTTAAAAGATAAGCATGAGACTTTGACATATCGCATTGTGAATTGCCTGACGCCTTAATATTGTTGTCAAACAATTTAATGTCCACCGTGTAGGTTGCTTTCCAGCAAAACTTTTTATAGATAATGAGCCGTAATACGGATATGATTTCGTATTCGAGACACAAAATTTCCATATTTGTTTTGAAGCAATGGTTTTATTTTTCACATTCAATTCTTATTATAAAATCCAGCAAAATATACAACCCCACCATTGAGCAATAATTTTCAAATTTTAATTAAAATTATTGACATTTAGTAAGCTAACGTATAAGGAAATTGGAAAGTAATGATGCTTTTCCGTTTTGCCGAGACTTTCAGCTACATTTACTTTTCTTTCGATTAAGCTTAGAAATTCATTTCAGACGCGTTATAATAATTATGGAAAAGAAATAAATCGAAAATGATAGCATAAGAAAACTTACATATAATAATATTACCCGATTTTTATAAAAAAAGCTTATTAAAATACTATAAAATTACTGGTGTAAGTGCTCTTTGAGGATATATGACAACATGCCATCTTAGTCGTTATGGTCTTGTGTCTACCAATACAACTCATCTGATGAAACCTGATTGATTTCAGGCCACATTAAGATGAGGGTACCTGAACATCATTATTTTGACTGTGCATTGTTCAGTATACTGTTCTTCAAACAGTAAAATAAATGGAGTAAAATTAAATAAAATAAAAACCAGAAAACGAACCAAAAATAGAACTGAACTTCTTATTTATTTTTTCATTCATTTACAGCTTACAGCTGATTTTTTTTTTTCTTGTTCAAGTTTAAATGGACTAATCTTAGATCATTCTTTTTCATTTAGGTTTCGGTGAAATCCTACAACGTATTTTTGATTATTATGGTTACGAATATTAGTCTGTTTATATATATATATAAAGCCTGAAACATATCTACCTAATCTAACCAAAACTTCTAAGACAATTTCAATTTAGGCGTATTCTACAGTTATTTTATTTTTCAAAAATGAAGTCATCTCACATACATACATATTTTGGGAGCCTTCTGGCTTTCCTGTCTTTTATAATAAACGAAGAATCATCTAATGCATATTTTTAAAGTTATTTGCAATGTAAAGAATAATAGTTATTCTAAACATGAGTACTTTGGAATCATCCCGTTGAACATTTTCGCCAATGAATAATTTTATTCATCTATTAATATTAAATAAATTATAATTTATTTTATTTTATTAAATAAATTATTTATTTTATATATTTTATTATTTTATTTTTTATATAATTATTTATTTTATTATTATTATTATTTAGTAAATTTTTTGTGTTCTTCATTTTTATTGTTTTGATGGAAAAACTATCACCAAAGAATTTGGCGAGCGTTGGCATATTTCGACGGGATAATCCCAAAGTGTCTAAGCATGTTGTTTCTTATTTCTTAAGCTTTAAAGTAAGAGGTCAATATAAGAGCTCCTGAAATTTAGTTTTAGTATTTTTTCTTTTCACAGAATTCACGATCTAAGATTTGCAGATTTGCATATCAAAAGATTAGTGGATGGCCGAAAAATTTACTTTCGACTTCGTTTCGCTTTATTGCCCCTATTTCGTTCTGATTATTTATGCATAGTTTCATTCAAGCATAAAATTGACTGATTTATATAAGGTACGGAAATATTAAAAATAAAACACTTTTTCCCACAGCTTTTCATCTGTAAAAATTTATAACAAATTTGAGACTTAAAATGATAATTAAAAATATATGTTGAAACTCTTATTCAGATAAATCTGAATTAAGAAAACAAACGATATTATCATTTTTCTTTCTTCATTAGTAAAAGTGAGCTCTAAACCTTCCACTAGAAAAAGTGGAATCCTAGTGCCATTTAAAAAAATACATAATTTTAGTTATTTTCTACGCTTAATATTTTTAAGTTTATTTACATTTTTCAAATTTTAGTAGTTTTTAAATAAATAATTTAATAATTATTCCGCTAACAGTTCCCGCGATCTTTACAAAATAGTAAGATTCTGGTGCTTTTTAAAACTCAAAGAAAGCACTAAATTATACGATTTTTACAATCCATTATTTCAAATCCTGAAGAATAGGAGAAGCACATTTCTTAAAAATATATGTACAATTCGTGACAGTGAACATGTTTGAGTGCGCAGTCAGAAAAATAGGTAAATTAAAGAAACACTCAGCATGCATATAAAAAAATAGATTGATTTATGCAATAAATGTAGGAGTATTTTATTCTGGGAGAGATAAAGCGAAATATACACTCGGAAACATTGAAAATAACACACCAAGAAGGGAGCCTAGGATTATGATATTTAATACACATAATGTGATAATGTAATAACTTGATCCCAAACTCAAGACAATTAAGCAAATATGGAGTGTATAATTAGACAAATGCAGAGCAAATTCAATAACACACGGATCGCTAATGCTGCAATACATGCCGTCACACGGTCCGGCATCGAGTTGATTATATGTCTGATTTTGTCCTGAGACAGATGTGCCCATAAATCTTGAACAGTCACCTCCAAATCATGTAATGAGTGACACGGCGGCATCAGACGTTTCAGCTGGTCCCAAACATGCTCTATCGGGGACAAGTCCGGGGAGCGAGCCAGCCTTCGAAGAGGCTGAACATGACGCAAGAAATCTTGAGCAACTCAAGCTTTATGCGGATGATCATTATCTTCCTAGAAAAATCAGAATCTTCCACTCGCCACCGATTGATATAAGGCCCACTTTCTGATTGTCGCATCACAGTCGGGTGTGTGTGATGTGCATAAATTAACACCAAACTTGAATAATTTTTATATCGAATCTCATACTAATTATTTGCAAAATTTCCCTTTTGTACCTTGCTTCCCTCTTGGTACTCTATTTTCAATACTCCTGAGTGTTTATAAGGTAAGAAAGTTTAAGAATAAACAATAGTTGGGTGTCCACTTGATCAAAATAATCAGGTAAATTATTTTTCTATCTCAGAAGAAACATTTAATATTAAGAATCTTTGGACGCCGAGATATAGAGGTGTTTCCATCAGTCAAATACATCAAGGATACATGGTTATCAATTTGTAACGGTTGTTAGACATTTAAGCAAGTCCACTCTACATTAGTTTTTATAAAAATGTTTGAAAGAAGGGAATTTGACATGCGTTCCAGTGATTGCTGCCCTCCCAGAGTGACGTCAAAATGTTTGGATCGACGCATCCTAAGGTTTGCGCTATGAACCCTTATATTATTTCATCGACATTTGTCGTCAAATGCAGGAACTCTTGATATTCTTATCTTAAGCAAGACCATTATTCGTCGATTGGTATCTCAAGACTTACATTTATAGTGCTTATTAAGAAAGAATCAAGAGCACAAGATCCTCTGTTTCCAATAGTATCGAGATCAAGCCATGTGGACGCCAGAGTAGCATGCTATGGTGTTTTCAGTTGAATCAAGTTTTTATTTAATGAATGACAACTACCGTGTACGCATCTGCCAGTTACCTCATGATTGGTCTAATTCGGTGTAAATTGTGGAGAGCTGTGTTGCACAAAAACACTTTGTTAAGACTTGGGATGTCATAACTTACGAGTTGAGATTACTATTAGAAGATTTATTGATATTAGAAAGGTTCTATACGGTTGTGAATGGTGTGCTCCCTCTTTCCTCAGAGGTTCCAAATGTTATTTATCAGCAGGATAACACCAGACAGAGTAAACCAGCCAACAAGCTCTGCTAAGTAACAGGATGCTTTCCAAGTTGCCTACTTTCCTATACGCCTCCAATAAAAATGTTTGAGTTGTGATTGGACATGATTTGGATATGCTTCCACTGCTGTGATTAAAAGATGAATTTGGCCAATAGATAAGAAAGGATGGGTGACTATCCCTCAGGAGATAATCAGCACACTCTTACACTGTATCTAGACGTGTTGCAAGATGTATTACTACCAAGGATGGTCCAATCCAGTGGTGGATACCATGGAATTAAACCATGCATCATAGAATAGTGGTAGAATAATGTTCTTCAGATTGGATGATGTAAGGCTTAATCCAGGCCTCTTGGTAATAACATGATTTAATTTTATTTTTTTATGGAGGTTTTTTTATTTGGGTACTTTGATATCACTATAGCAACTGATGATTGTAATAAGTCACTTAAACAACCAACAGAAAATGCTTTCATAGGGGATTATCCATGGATAATGGGTGTAATCAAGCTTCGCAAGCATGAATTTTTGCTAGGGGGGGGGAACCTAGAAAACGCTCCAGAACTTGTCTTAATAGATAAGACTGCAGAAGCGTAACATCCATTTTCCTTTGTTCTTCAACAATGAAACTCTAGACTTTCCATTGTTAAGATCATAATTCCTTCGACTAGACTATGATGAACAAAAGGGGGGAGATGTTAAAAAAAATTTTTTTCTGGTTTATTTCCTTAGTGTTTCTTTAATATTTTCCATTACATATACATTTGAGGTCCTATCAAAAGGCAATACATGTTGGATATTTTTATTTTTAAAAATAGCCTTCAGCTGTTAGATTATTAGCAACACAATGTCAAAAGTTAATGCATACAAAACCATTATATTTTATATTTTTATAAAATTGTTGAAAACTATTTAAATTCTCAAAATTTATGACTTACGCTACATGTTAAACAGTTCAAATAACGCTAAATGTAATATTAAAATGCTTTAAAAAAAAGAGCATTAAAAGAAAAGATAAATTAGTTTGTCTTACTTCATTTCAATAAATGTTATTTCATTTTAAATTTTGATCTTATTCATTTTAATATTTGTTTTATATATTTTAATATTTCTTTTTGATAGAGCTAAAATGAAGTAATACAAATGTTGTGAGAACTTAATCAAATATATACTTCGTATTTGAAAATAATTTACATTTACCATTGTTTTCATTAAAGATAAAATCAATTTTACTTAATCTAATTTCAAGGGAATTGGTGTAAATTACTTTTTTAACTTAGATTTTTTTTATTCTTTTCCTGGAAGGCCAAACCCAGCAACTTAAGCGGGTCATGTCTTAATGTGGAGAACGTGTACCTATCTTACAAGTAAAAAATGGAATTTGAAAAAAATTATGTGATTTTTTTAAAAATATTTAATACTTTTTCAAACACCACAAAATAAGATCTTTCGTATATATTAACTGAAAACAAATCAAATGAGGTTTTGAAGGCTTGGAAATTTCTGTTACTTATGAGGATATTAAATATCGAAATCGGGATTCTTTTCATCACTTTCCATTATATTTCCGATCGGCAGCATATTGGGAAAACTAAAAATACGTACGCTGCAATGAAAATAAATATCGTTATAATTTTTTTAGAAAAATTTTTTTTTCTATGAAAAATTGTAGAACGAAGAGGGTATCTAATACAACAGTTAATACAACAGCGCGTTGAGTCATCAGCAACTTCACAGTGAGAACAAATAATCTTTCATTATAGTGTAAACAACAGCTCAAAAAATTTTAAACTTAACAGCTCAAAAAATTTTATAATGAAACATAGCCATTGTTTTAAATCAACAGGAGACAAACAAAAATTGTTCACATTTTTATGAAAAGTATAAATATGAACAAATTTGCATAATTTTATAACGTTTATTTACATTTCTTATAATAATCAATGATTAGTAACTCTACTAATAATAGATTACAGATTAACTAGTTTAGTATAATCAGTGATTAATACGATTCACTCCTTTCCTCGCAAACGTTCTCATTTTATACTAGAACAAAAATTTACCAGACTCGCAGAATAAATATTTTATTAAAGTAAATAATATTTCTATCATTAATACAATCTCGCGCTTTAAAATGATATTCTAACTTCTGAAACATATTTATCATTAACAGTAAAATAATATTTTGAACATCTATATTAAAAACAGCATAAATTATTACATTTATAATCACTGATTTAATATACATTTGTTTGAATTTCGAGAAAATATTATCTCATTTTCTGCTCAGGAAATAACCATTATTCTTTAAAAACAAACTTAAAACGTTTGACACAGGAAGCTTCCCTTTTCACTTCCTATTCCATTGGATTTCATGTACGCAGCAGACTTTCCGACCAATTGCTTCCTGAAAAATATTAAATTATTTTCCCTTTATATAAATAGAAGATTTGCTTATAATATTAAAAGACCATACTAGAATGAATAATGTTAAAATATTGTTTGTTAATAACTAACTATAATGTCCAAATTTAAAAAGCAATTATTTGAAATAAACCTCATCGCGTAATTAATAATAATTATAATTAGGTCTTCAATTTTTCAAGAGAGAAATTTACTAGACAAAAATAATTGCAGATAAAAAAAGAATAATTTAGAAAATTTTTATTTTTCCATTTTTTCCAAACAATTTAAAAATGATTTACCTCTTATCAACCCTGTGTTAACTTCTGTGCTCAAAATATTTTTAAATGTACAATAAAGTTTTTCTTAGGATAGGTACTTAAAGTTGTATAAGTTTACCAAATTTAATAAAATAAAAGACCTTATAAATATTTCATTTCTTTTCATTTATCACAAACGCATATCAACAAAACTAAAAAAAAAAAATGAACAATGATTTTTAAAACATTAAATAAAGCATGGTATTTATTTATAAGAGCAGTAAAGTATATTTATACTATATGATACGCGTGTCCTGATTGGTTGGGATGTTTGTTCTTGTTATCAGAAGGTAGTAAGTTTGAAATTCGACTGAAACAAAAATCCATTATATTCGCTAACGGCACGTTAAATATGTGTCATGGTCGCAATGTCCTCCATGTGAAATGATATCTCTGGGGGTGGCAGGCTAAGTATTGGGGACTCTTCGGCATGGTCCGTACTACTAAATTACGAAGACTTCTATCAGGCTATTTCTATCTAACTGGTAGAATCAAACTCGGGGCTTGGTACAGTGAAGCATGCTGGTGTATGATAGCAACAACTATATGATGTTCATAGCGTGTTCCAGACAGAAACACACTAAGCGTTCCTGTCTGTCTCTAGACTTTTCTTAAGGAAGTTCATATTAATATCTGAACGATGTGCTATTCTTTGGTAAATTGTGAAATATTCTATTTATTTTTTGTTACTTATGTTTATTGGGTTTTATATTATTACATATCCCTCTTTTAGGCATTCAAAATCAGAACATTAATATTTTTAAAAAAAAAAAAAATTACAAATTTCTGAAAGAAAATAAAAAAGAGCTTATACACAGTTTAATTACAAAGTTTTCTAACAAAATTTTTTTTTTCATTCGCACGCACACACACACAAAGGACGATATCTATAACTCTGCTATTCAGTTGTACAAGAAGAAACTGAAAACTTTTTTCCATATCACTAGAAATATTATCCTATGTCATAACCATTTTGAGCAAGTTTGTTTCTGCTAGCTTTGGAATATTGCAATGTTCTTTATATTAAAATTAAATTTTTTTATATACAATTTAAACTATATCGTCACTTAGAATTTCTTCGTCTCACAGTTGTTTCATAAATAATATGTACACATTTATAACAAATATTATTGATGTCGAAAATATAAATTTTTTTTCTATACCGGGACCACATTCGTCACCATAAGTTTAGTCACCGTGAATTTTCGTACACAGTAGCAATTTTTCTTTACCAGATTAATAATTCCCAAAGTTACTGTCATGGATATGAAAATCATAATTATCTTATGCTTAGAATTTTCCGCTAAATACGGAGGATTTGACAATATCTGAATCCGGCCCGCATAAAAGTATCAAAAATGCTAAAGCACAAAAGCAGCAGAAAATTAACACTTCAAAAGGATTCATTAGCGAATGAAAATGAAGTAGAAATATTTGCTCAAATTTTTGGAAAAGTATATCTCAAAATAAGATTTGACACCAGTTTGACTTCTCTCTTCTTCAGCTCGTCTGATTTTGTATTTCGAAATGAAAAGCCTAGATTTGAAATCTTTAAAATCAAAATTACTCAGAGCTTTTGTCTACTATTATAAGGATATAAAATCTGCATAAAATTTAATGTATATCATAATCTTTAAAATAACAAAATTAATAAAATAAGTTAATCCCTCTCGAAAGATAATTAAAACTAATTGTTTTCCAAATTTCCTACATATAAACTAAACAAGATAAGAGAGCTCTATGATTTTTTAAACTAACATAATTGCTCGCAATAACAAGTGTTTAGAACCTTCCCATGTTAGTTTTTTTTATCTATAAATATTTTGTGATCACTTAAAAAGAAAAAGAATACAATGAAAATACAGTTAAATATTGTCACTTTATTTTTTTTATTCGTAGGAAACAATGAAATAGTTTTTAACATCGAAGGTTAAAGAAAAAATGGAAAAATATATTTTTAAGATTTAAACATTGATTTCTATTTTTTTTTTATCAAATGGTTTGTCCTGTTTATAAATAAGATATTACTCGAGAAAGCTATTATGAACTTAAAAGAAATACTAATAAATATAGACTTAAAAACAATTCTTACTTTAATTTTGTTGATTACAAATTGGGAAAAGTAACTGTTTATTTTATGTTCCAAAATTACTTTTTTAAAAGCACGATTTTCCCTTTTTCCATGTAAGAAAACATTATATCGTTTTATTTAAAAAGCTCAATTATAATCCATATAACTACTTACTGGCTAGATGATATCGAACTAAAATGCGGTGATGACAATATCTCACAGCTATTTTACATTCTCTTCCCCATTTTCTCAATGACTTAATTACCCAAATTCTTTTCCTAAAAAATTCCATCTGATTCCGTGTTTAAAAAGAAAATTACATTTCTATATTAGGAATAGGTTTCATTTCTCGAGCTCGTGTATGAGTAAATTATCTTAACCGAGGTCATCAGGTAAATGTTTTGTTTTTTATAGTTTAAACGATAGCTTTTATATAAAATCGACAAGTCGAAATGCTATAGGTATCAAATTTTTTTTTAACATCATTATATACATAAATTGGGAAGTTCATTGCTTGTATAATGTCCTAAGCCAAACTGTTATTCAATGGCCATGATCACTTTCTTCAAAAGTAAACAACGATATTAATACTAGAAGATGTGTGTTGATCATGCTTAGATCTATGAATTCAAAGATGGTAGTTATTTTAGGCGGGAGAAATTCCATACGAATTGTTTTGAAAAACTTCAGGATTTAAAGTGAGTATACTCCAATTATCCTCAATTAAAATGGTTTAATGGTTCTGTAATAAAAAAAATCGATCCAAGATTTTCAACCATAATCAAATAAAAATCGAAAAAAATTAGGTGATGAAAATACAAATGAAGAATGCCTAAAACTGAATTGGCAAAAAAAAAAAAAAAAGGATTTTTCAAAATTTTAATTATAATTGTGTCCATATGTCTTCATACGTTAGATACTAGCCAGTAGTTTGTAAAATCGTGAGTGTTCGTAAAAACGACCCGACTACTGCACTATTCTTGATTTCCAGCTGCTCCAATAGAATATGTATGCGTTTATTCCATTAATATTTATTGAATTATTCATATCACTTACGACATTCGATAAAAATCGACGTATTGAACCGGTGGTTTTTTATACACAATTAAGAAAACTTTACTAGTGATTTTAAAAATTTTAAAGCTTTTACTTTTTAATATCTTTTTTTTCACACCATTAAACCAAAATATAAATCTTTATTGACAGCAATTTCTACTGGTAATTTTCTAAATTGACTTTTTTACAACATCAACATTAATAGTTTTAACAATATTGTTTTAAATCAGTTACTTTTATTTTTTGAAAAAATAGTTTAAAATAAAAATTATCTTCATACACTTATAATTTTTTTTTCCATAACATACAACGAAATTAATTATTATCTCCCTAAATTTATTAAAGATATTAGCAATTACTTATTAAAATTTCATAAATATTTATGAAATATTTTAATTCAACATATTAATTACATTCAATTAATATAATAATTTATTTACAATTAGTGATAAAATTCCCACTATTGGCATACGCCAAACATTTTCACATTATTTCTGATTTAATCTGTCAAGAGAAGAATTTCCTCTGGCAGAGTAAGAAAACAAAGATAGCTTGTTCTCATTTATACAGATTTTATTGATAAATAATTTTAATTTAAAATTAGAAAAAAGCAAACTACAACTGTACAGATTCATACATTCCTATCAAGTCCTTTTCGACTTCAATTAAATAGAAGATATTTCTCATTATAAACTTCCAAATATTCAACAAAGTGAGATTCCATTTCTCGCATATTTCACAATTTAATTAAAAAACAAATTCGTTTCGGGTTTCGCAAATTTTATTGCAATCATTGCAACAAAATCCTTTTTTATACCGATAGAGAAACCTTTGCCTCAAAACATTAAACAAAATCATTTAAAAAGTTATGAACAAATTTATGTGATTGCTTTGACATTTTTTGCGAATTTTGAATTATTTATAAGTAAAAAATATTCGCCAAAATGAAATACACTAAAATTACTTAGATTCAAATTAAGTTGCGGTTAATTAATATTTGATGATAACTGATCACTATTGAAAAGTCATTCTACATAGTTACACACAGCAGCAGTTCCAATGTAAAGAATAGTGTATTTCAAAGAAAGGAAATATTTTTATGAATACAAATAAACATTTTTTATTTATTGTTTTACTTCCAAATATATTACTGAAGTATAATTCCTTTAAATTTTAAATTTTTCTATGGATAACATATCAACTTATTATGAAGAATAATGAAAATTAAGATAAATATTTAGTAACTTATACATGAACTTTTTTGAATAGCAAAACATGGACAAAAAAGGTATTAAAAAAATTGATTTTATTAACATTTTTACATATTTACAAGAATGACTAAGGGTAATTGGATATTATTTACAAATAATTTATGAGGATTTATCACAATTCTTCAGAAACTAACTTTTCATTAACAAATTTGTATGACTGTCCTTTAGTGAAGGGAACTTGTGGACTCTGCAAAATATCTTTTAATATAGGGAAAAATACTGAATAAAATATAGACATCACATGATCATAGTTTCCAGATTTGGAATTCAATGACTGAAGATAAACATGATAAAAATAATTTAAGTTATTACGAAATTGTATTAGAAGTTCAGCTTCTTTCTTTGTACAGCTAAAATTTAACTTTTTATTATCATCAAGTATTAATATTGTATGATCTTCAATTTCTGAGCTTTGAGAAAAATTCTAAAAAGAAAAATAATATTTATGAATACATATACAGATACATATTTATAAACACATAAATAGATATGTAAGACATTATAGGAAAAATAAAAATGCATAAGTGAAAAATTAAAAATAAACATGGAACAATTTTCTTCGCCCAAAAATACTCTTAAGAAAATAGCAATAAAGAAATATACATTTATGCATTAATTACCTCACTAGAGTAATTACATAAATTCAGAATTTTTAAAAAAAGAAATTTTATAAATATTAAAAAATGAACGTTTTAAATTATCACCACAATTCTATGTTACAAAATGATAGAAATCGTTTATATCTTTTCCATTAAAAATCAAAAAATTTTGCAGTAATTCTTTATTTTTTCCATGTATATATTTAAGTTGCTTTCATATATTTATACCAAATATTAATCAATAGTTATCAATATAATGACTAAACATTTTTTGTATACAAATTTAACTATTTAAAAAAATTATAATTTTAATTTCGAGTAATATTTTTGACAAAATAAAAATATGACTATAACAATGGTTTGTTTGTCGTTTATAATTACTTCTTTTTGCAGAGTGAACTCGGCTGGTATCGACAGTTTAAAGCAATGTAAACATGCATGGTAACCAATCAGTTGATCACAACTTATATAATATTGATGCATAAAAGCCAATTATTGAATGATATAGTATATTTATCAAAAATAATCTTTTTGAAAGTAACAAAAATACCTTCAGTTAAAATAACATATACTCACTTTATCGATTGATAGTTTACTTCCAGTTAAAAGTGGCAGACAAATTCCAGGAATGGATGACACAGCTGATGTCATCATCAGTCTGCGTTCCTGAGATTTAAGAGCATTGAAATAAATCAACCATGGAGAAGGAAGCTCACTTTCATTTGCTGCAATTGATTCCTTTTGTATATAGCCACGTTGACCTTTTCTGAAAATATATGCAATTAAAACTATGAAGTTTCAATTGATGTACTGTTTAATACATAAGGTAAAAAACTGAATATAAATTGAGGCAGCAATATGGGGATAATTTTCTTTAAAATCTTAGAACAGTATGAAAAATAGCACAAAGAATATTTTAATGACTCAAAGTAAATAAATATTAATTTTAAAACTTAAAAGCAAGTTAAGAAAATAATAAGACATAATTGAGAAATTACTGTTTTGTAAAATATTTCATAACATTATGAAATATTTTTCAAAACAGTTCAATATGAATTAGCAAAAGAAATAGCATAACATGCTATTTCTTATGTATATAAATAATTATGTTTATTCAGTAATTAAAAATTAAGTAAATTTAAATTTTTTTTTTATTTTGTACATGAAATATTTATGGAATTATTAACAACCTTTTGAAATACTTTAAAATTAGTGGTCATTAAATAGAAATTCAAGACACAAAAACATTTTAATTAAAGTTTCAAATTAATTCATTTTTATACTAAAGCAAGTTATTCAAACATATGAAATTAATATTTAAATAAAAAGCCAAAATTAATTTAAAATATTTACTCTTTTAAAAATATTTTCTAGACGAAAATATATGAAAAAAATTTTATACTGAGAAACAATTTAATTCCTCAGAAAAATGTTTAACATTTTTTAGATAAAACAATTAAAATTAACAAAATTAAATTTGAATCTTGTTCACCAAAGTCCAATTTAATTCTCCTAAAATTTATTGAACAGCTATTTTTTAATAATCTCATTGTTTAGTAAATATATGATATGAAGTATTACTCTTTTATTTATGAAATAAAATACTATATATTTATTTTCCTATCAATAATGATTATTTCTTTATAAGTCAATACTGATAGCATACTTCAAATAAAATATATATATATATATATATATATATATATATATATATATATATCAAGTTGATTTTTTATCAAGGAAATGCTATGGTAGTACCTCAATAAATTTCGAAATTAAAATACATAAAAATAATATATATGAATATACTTACAAGAGAGAATAAACTAAAGCCTCTTTATTAATTCTATTTCTTGAGATTTCACCTTGAAGTATTTTTATAACATTGGGATAAAATGCTGCTGCCAAGGCAGCAAGAATGCTAGGTATATGGCTGCTATTCTCATTGCATTTATTTTGGAGGTCAGAAAACGCCTTTTTATCATCAATGATACCAGCAGTAAATAAGTTCTCAGCAAAAAGAGACTTTAAATCTTGAAAGTAAAAATAAAACTATTTAGAAACCAATAAGTTAAATAATAAGTTTCCATAGCATCATTCAATACAATATGAATAAGTTGCAATGATTTTAATTTATCTTATTTGCAAATATTCATATATTAACAGCTACTACAAAATTTTTGGCAACAGAAAAAAATATAAAAAATAAAAATGTGAGTTATTTTTTTTCCAGTGAAAGCAAATGAAAAATGTTTACTTTGTGAAAGAGATAAATTAATATAATAACAAAGGATTTAAATTAATTAAAAGTTAAAAATATAAAATGTTATTTTTATAATTTGTTTAAAAGTTTTCATAATTTGTTAAAAATATATAACAATACAATCAATCGACTCGGCAACCAATAAAGTAATGCATTTATTTTCCATATTAACAGTAAATAATAAATATTTATTATTATTCCCAAAAATTTGAAAGATTTCATGTTATTAATATTTATTAATTGAATCACATGCATATACAATATCTATATATTATTCTTGAATAAATAATTCAAAAGTGGTTTTAAAATCAAAAAAATATTCTTTCACTATCAAAGAACGTTATGAAAACTTATAATGAGCAAAGAAAAAAAAAGTCCAGAAATAAGATAACATTTATAAGCAATAGATTGTTAATGTAGACCTTAAGAAAATTTTAAATAACATGAAATATCACTTCCTAAATAAATATTCCCTTCATCTACAGTTGCATAAAAATATTTCCTATACTGAAAATAAAAAATGCATGATCTATTTATATAGGCCGATATCAATTAGAAGCATGGCATACGTTTAATAAAATGACCTATTACCTGAAATTAAATGTAAGCTTGGTTCATCTAAAAAATTTGTTAAAATGAATTCAGAAGCATCTGATTCTGCACTTAATTTCATCCATTCATTATAGATTTGTTTTAATGATAAATGATCACTGATAAGGCAGTTGTCATATTGCTCTTTGATCTGTAACATACAATTTTATTACATTGACAATAAATATTATATAAATTGACAAAGCAATAAAATATTAAAAATTTAATTTAATATCTTAACAAAACATTATAACCAATATACATGTTATTTGTGAAGAATTAAATTTTAAATACTTCAGAATAGTTATAAGTAAGGGGTGATCTTAAATTAATAAGATATTCAGTCTTCTGGGAGTAATATTTTGAGAGAAACATTAAAATTTAATTTACATATGAAGTGGAGTATAACAATTAGACTTCTAAAAAAATCACTTTCAAGGGATATTTTCATACTTTAAAATATGTGTATAAGTATGATGTTTGTCATGGCCCAGTGAAAGAACCATGCTTTTAAAAGGTTCCGAATTCAATCTCAGCCACTATTATATTGCACAATTTGTCGGAGTTTAGTTGTTTGTTACTTTTCCTTCTATCCATGTATTTCAAAGTTTGCAGAACCATAATATTTATTGGATGAAATATTAATAAATTTTTTTTGTCAATATTTCTTTTTAAAAATTGATCTCATGTTCTACCGAGTATATACAGCAAACTTTGTAATGTTTCATCGAATATATCACTCACTACAGAAATGTAAACTCATGCTTAGTTATGATTCTTTCCTTTATATCAAAAAGTTGGGAGGTACATAAAAAGTTTTTATTTGATACAGAATTAGTTAAAATGATATAAAACATTTAAAAGAAAAAAAAAACATTTTATTAATATTTAAGCCATTATAGAATTCAATAATAAAAATTTATCTTTCTTTGATAACTTAAATGAATTAAAAACATGTACATAAAATAAGTGATAAATGTAATCATTAATGATTGAGTTGATTTTAATTTTTTTATAGCTATTAAATTGTTTGGAATTACCTTTTTATTAAAAATAAATCCAAATTAATAAAATACATATAACGTTCAATGTATAGATAAGAATATCAAACAAATTATGAAAAAGATGCACAGTAGAATATAAATATAGCATGATTAATTTAGTTAAGTTTTTATCTGACAAAGTCAAACTATATTTTCAAATTTCTTAACTAAATAAAATTTTCAAATTTTCACTAAACCTAAAATAGCCAATCTTTACACTTTTATTCAATAGCCTATATTTTATTTACTAGAGAATCATTGTGTTCTAATAATACAAAACTGTACCGATAATTTAATAAACAAATAAACTATTTTATTAATATATTTAATAAAATAAAAATTATCTATTTTTGCAAAAAATTATAACTTTTTAATATAAGTAATCATTTAAGAAAAAGTACATAATTGGCGATAATTTCTTTATAAAATGTAAGTAATGAATTTAAATAGAAAATACACAACAAAAAATGCAACATATGAGCTGTGCAACATAGTTTGATGATTACTTATATATCAGATACACTCCCTATTTGATTTAAAGCAATGCACTAAAATAGTTTACTTTTATTTATGTGTCTAAGGTGTTTTTGTCATGATTTGATGATAAATAAACTTTTAATTCAAATCAGAATTCAATCAATTTTCATTAATTTTAATAAGAAATAAAAATATTTTTAAATCTTGATCAAATGAGTTATAAAATAAATAAGTGCAAAGTATACTTTTTAAACCGAATCAATCCTATAATAGAAATTAAAACAAAAATGATGCTGTTTTCCTCAAATCTGTAAAGCTTTCATTGACTTAAACACCTTTTCAATCAACTAAAACAAACACTGATGATGGCTTTTTTGTTCCAGCAGAATTTTAAAAATCATTTATAAAATAAGATTGTTATTAAATAAAATTTTGTTCCTCATCTAAAAAACAGGAAATTTTTTTGGCATATTTTGCTTCAGTAAAAAATAGATGATCTCATTCACTCACTCACTCAATAGGGTTCATGTTTTTTATACATATTAAACAGTTTATTTTTAAAATTTGTAATTTTATTTAACATAGATTTTATTGCAATATTTTTTTTTATTATTATTTTTGAGAGCATGATTAAATGTTTCAATAATAGTTGTGAATTTCATAAAAAATTTTTAAATTTGAGATGTTTATAATAATTTTCTGTTGAAGATTAACTTTTAGTAATTCAAATGCTTTTCAAAAGCAATTATGCTACGCAAACTCATAAGTAAAGTCAATTACAGGATGTAATAAATTTTTAAAATTAAAGTAACATGAAACAAAAATCTTTTCAACACTTAAATTCCCTTCCATTAAGCAAATTTTGAATGAGATAGAAGACAAATAATTAACTATATGAAATAAGAATACTATTCATTATTTACATTGATGAATAGTACTATTTGCTAAAGTATGCATGCATCTTGATTCTCTAAATGATAGAGAATTATGATGCATTTATGCTTTAGCAGAATTTCTAGAACTTTTTATGATATAACTGCTATCAAATATTCCTTAAAATAATAGATTTTAAATTATTCATTTTTGACATGATTAAAAAAAACTAGAAAAACTATTTGCCTTCAAGATTTTTATAGTTTAAGTCTTTACACTTGAAAGCTTTAAATTTCATAATAATTTTTTGATATTGTTATGAAAATTGAATGGTTTTTAAGCAGACAATAACTTTATGCTAAAAAGTTGTTTTGTGTAAAACATAAGTATGAGAAAAAAGAAATGTTTTATTTCCTATACATTCTGTACACACTACGAAAAGTAATCAAATTTTAAATTTATATTATGGTTTGAAAAAGTATAGTAACTTCTATAGTTTCAGCCGTATATAGCTATAATAAGAAACATTTTTCACCTAATGAATTAAAATAATAATAATAATAATAGAAATAAATTTAAATGTAAAATTACTAAATACTTTATTAAAGTATTTAATATTTTATAAAATAAATATCATAAAATATATAATGAAATTACGGAAACATTTTCATTAAAAAAATTTCAAACACTTTATTTTACAAAATATCTTACATAAAAATATTTATACTAACTTTTCTAATAAGTGACTTGTCCTCTAAAGTGTTGGAAAATGGCTCTTTACCAAGAGACAAAATAGCACAAATAGTTAAAACCGGATCAAGACACCTGTTAATAAATTTCAAGAATAAATTCCTTAACAAATTATTACTGATGGAAATAACATTATAATAGTAACATAAATAATAAAAAATATATAAATCATAAAAATTTGATATTTTTAGATAATAATTTTTCACAATACTTTTATAAAATTTAAAAAAAAATTAAACATTGCATAAAAATTTTCATAACGAATATTAAAATATGATCAACTTTTAGTTTTTGAATTAAAATATATTTTTAATTTTTCTTTTTTTTTAATACATTAATACTGCTTAAAAAATTAAAATATTTAGAAAACAAGCTATTGAAGAAAAAAATTTGATGGAAACTCAATGTACAAATGAGAATTTGCAAATAAAATATTATAATTGAAATTTTCTAAATACTTTCCTTCAATCAAATATTTCTTCAATACAAAATTTCAAAATATATAATCAAACTTTTAAAATATTTTGAGAATACATTAAAACTTCAGAATACTGATTTTCAATAAAACTAAAAAAATAAATTCTTTATTAACAAGTTTAAAAATGTTTACAAAAAATATTTAAAGACAAAAATATGCTGATTGATTTAAGCTAAAACTTAAAAACAGATGATCATTGAATGAAATTTCACAATAAATAAAATCATAATAAGACATTTTTGTGAAGGTATTTTATTATAACATGATCTAGAAGTATCATTTTCATGTAACAGTGGTGCAGTTTTAACTAAAATATTGTTCTTATTGTTAATAAAGGCAAACTTTGCATGCATTTAAAAAATAAAAATATTGTGTTTTGGTTAAGAAATGGATAAAAATGACATTGAAATCGATTATTAATAATAATAATAATAATAAAACATGGACTTAAAGAGGCTGAATTATATCTTCAGATAAAGAGATTATATAGCAAAATGTATTAATAGTGGCAGATTTGGATTGCTCAGATACTAATTTAGGTATGTGTTTGTTAAATTCATGGTTCATAGATTCCAAGAAACAAATTTCAAGGAACATTTTAAACTTTTACAAGTACTGAAAGATACATTGACTGAATATTTTTATGCTGTGCATTATTTTTTTAGAGAGTATACAAGTTATTACATATTATAACAATTTTTAATCATACCTCACAGTTTAAATTTAAATGATAGAAATAGAACAACTAATATGACCATTTATTCAAAATATAAAAACTAATGTGGTCTTTTTAAATAAAATTTTGAAATCAAATTTTAAAAAAATTAAATAATGGCTTCAAAAGTATTAAACAAGCCTACAGCTAAAATAAAAATTATTCCTGTAAAATATTCAAAATTGCTTGTATAAAATAATGGATACTTTTTAGAGTTTTCAAATTTGTTCATAGGACTTTTTTGGATAAATATATATTTTGCATATGAAAGATGTATTAAAACAGTTGATTTTCAAATAAGAATATTTAAATAAAATCGAGTAAAATTAAAAAATCAACACTTATATATAGGGACTCAATTTATAAATCATATTTGTTTCCCTAATTATGGAAATTTCATAAACTTATATACTTTTATTGAAATAATTTTTAGAACCTAACATACGCTTTTTTCTGTTCAAATATTTTTAAATTATTCAACTACTATGCTTCATAACTCAAATTTAGCTACTTAATCATTTTTTAGATTGCTAAATATCTAAGTTCTTTATAGTTATATATTATTAAAATATTAACTTTCAAATTCTTAAACTTTCCCTTTTAGTAAATATAACAAACATAAACTTGACAGAAAAAAATAATAAAAAATTCACGAAATTGATTCTTTCGTTCTCAAAAAACAATAGCTCTAACTCAGATATGAAAAATTTCCACAATATTCAGTTTTCCAGTAATTTCCAAAACCCAGAAAAAAAAATTATCACATTCTCAAATTTCTATGGTCTCCAAGAGCCATACATCTCTTAATAAAATCTTTTAATTCAGAGTTTTCAAATTTGTTCATAGGACTTTGTTCTATGAACGAATTTGAAATTGGGAAATGTTCATTTCAGCTTCAGAATAAAGCAATAAAAATTTTTAAAAGATAAATTTATTATTTATTAAACTAAAATTTACCTGAAAAAAGCACCATAAATTAAAGCAACAGAAAGACGAGGATGTGTTCCAAAGTTCACAACTATATTTCCTAGGGTTGTTAAATGTTCTGTTTCATTAAGAATACCAAGAGTCTGTAATTCCTTCATACCTGCTTCTAAAGAAGATTTATTCGGAGCATTTAAAGCTTCAGAGAGGAAGTCTTCAGCTTTTGTTTCTGGACAATATAACTATCAAGAAATAAATACATTTTCAAAGAATTATATGTTAATTTCAATGTAGATAACTCTGGTAATTATCACTGTAATTTTTATTTGTGTGGATATAATGAACTTTAACTTACAAAATTTTTAATTTACTTTTAAACATGACTATATTTTCCCCTATTTATTAATGGTAATTATTATTTTACATATATCAGAATTTTTTTTATAGATGCTATCTTTTTTCTACTTGTTTCAGAAACATATGCCTTAATAAAATAACATGACTACTATACTATGGTAAAAATTGACAGTATATCTTAAATAAAAAATGTTTCACTGAAAAATTACACACACGCAATGAACTTTGCAATAATGTGTTATTGCAAAAATTTAACAAGTGCATGATTATGCACACATTAATTTTCAATATAAGAATAATTGTCTTAGTTAAATTTATAGAAAATTCCTTGTTTCATACATTTTTGAGGATATATATGTATAGCACAACTGCAATGATAAATATAATTTTATGTGCAGAGTATTTTCCGTAATTTGCTCTCACTTTTTTCTAAGTATATAAATTTAGTGCAATTTTTTCAAGAGTTTACAAATTTGATTATTTCAGAATTATGGAATGTTTTTTGAAAACACTTACACAACCAAGTTAACTAATATTTTACTACACAAATTTTATTTGTCATTAATTTTTTCTATATATTTTATTATTGTCTGTTATTTCATTTTCTATAACACATGATTTTGAACTGCAAACAAGAACAAATGGAACTGGAAAAAAGTTAACAAATATAAGTTATTTCCAAGGTTATGAAGATTTTTTTTATAACAAATGCACAAAACTATGCAACTTTTATTTTACTATTCAAATTTTGTATAATAGTTATTTTTTATGACACAAGTCTATTTGTAAGAGTTACTTATAATATTTTTCATTTTAAGGGATTTGAAGCATAATATAAAAAAAGCTGACTAAATTGTGAAAGCACAATTTGCTATTTGTGAACTTATTTTGTAAATTTTTTTTAAGACATTCATTAGTAATTAATATATATTTTACTATACAAGTTTTATGCAATGATTATTTCTCTACACATTTTACTATTTTGTTATAATTTCATCTGTGATTTGGATTATATATAAAATGAGAAAACTGAACTGCAAAAGGAAACATCAACTAACCTTACAGTCAAGAATAACACTTTCAAGAGGCATTCTCAGTAGTTCAGGAAGAGGATATTCCTCCATCTCCATAAATGTCTTCCTGGTGTAAAGACGGTAGCAAGCACCAGGTTTCACTCGACCAGCTCTCCCACTTCTTTGAGTAACATTAGCCTTAGTTATCCTCTGAGTTGTAAGTGTAGCAACTGCTTCATTACCATCAAAAAATGTCCCCTTATGAAAGCCACTATCCACTACATACACAACATCATTAATGGTTATTGAGGTTTCTGCAATGTTTGTGGCCAAGATTACTTTTCGAACTCCATGTGGCGGATTGATGAAAAGTTTTTTCTGCTCATCATGAGGTATTCTTGAATGTGCACAGCATACCATTAATTTGGATGGATCATAGTGAGACTCAAGCAGTTTATTTTTCACATTTAATATATCATGCCAACCCGGTAGAAAACATAAAATTGCACCAGGTTTTTCATGCTTATCAATATAGTTTATGACTTTAACTACAAAATCAAAGTCTAATATACCTTTATCATTTTCAGGATATTTTTGTAAATCTAAATTGTTTAATATTTCCTCTAAATAATAAGTTTTAACAGGATAATTTCTCCCAGATACATTAATGATAGGGCATTTGTTGAAGTATTCAGAAAAAATATTGGTATTGAATGAGGCACTCATAAGGATAATTTTTATATTTTCATTTGTTCTAAGAAGTCTTTTTAAGAGAATCAATAAAAAATCAATTTGTGTATTTCTTTCATGAATCTCATCCACAATAATGTGACTAATGCCTTCAAGAGTAGGATTGTGGCACAGTTTTCGTAACAACATGCCAGTAGTGCAATACAAAATTGCTCCTTTTTGTGAAGGCAACATTTTATTTAATCGAACTTGGTATCCAATAGTTTCACCAACCTAAATGACAATAAGTCATATTATTTAATCAGGTAATCTTTGTTGCACTTAAGATCAAAAGCTACATTGTAAACACAGAATATATGATACTATGAGCAATATGATACATAAGTGCTTAATTTACAAATTTACACACTTATTTTAATTTATAAATATTAAAAAAAAATGTAATTTATGAATAAGATATAGAAATTAAAAAATGGAAATAAATGCTATTAACTTTAAAAGTAAGCATGTTAAATCGTTACCTCTTCTCCTCTTTCTGCTGCAACCCTTTCTGCAATAGATATTGCAGAAATTCTTCTAGGTTGAGTGACAACGATATTACAAAGAGCTCCTTTTCTTTTCCTCACATAAGAATCGAGAATATATTGAGGGACTTGTGTTGTTTTCCCACAGCCAGTTTGACCAGATAAAACCAAAACTTGATTTTTCTCTATTAGTTGCAAAATTTCTTGCCTATATATTACAAATTAAAGCCACTTTATAAAGCTGTAATTATTATTTACGATTAAGTTAAAATATAATACTTCTTAACTATTTTCAATTACTTTTAATAAAAACATACTATATGTAATACCAATGTAGAATGGACATAAAGACAAAAGTAATTCGATGTGTATCAATTATATTACTGCATATAAATATATATGTGAATGGACAAATATATGCATAATTATTCTCTTCCTTATTTTGTCAAAATATTTGTATTCAGATATTTATACAATAGAATTAACATTTGAATGGAATAATACTGGGATATACAAATATTTTTATAAAATGTTGAAAATTCTCAGAAAAGGGAAGATTAGAAAGAGCTAAGATTGAAGCTAAATAATTAGCTAGGCAATATGAACCAAATACCATATGAGTATAATTTATAGATATATCTGATATTATAGAAAGTTTATGTAGAAAAATCATATCTTTAGTCAATTTCTGTTTTGGTTCTTTGCTAGTATTGAACTATGAATACTAGAATCAATAAGATGGGTTATATTTAATATATTTTCCATCCATTAAAAGAAGAAAAAGAGCTTTAGTTAGAACAAACATTCTTCAAAATGAATTGATCTTATAACAATCATTTTCTCAACTAAAACATTATGTCGAGTCAATCAAAATCTTAAAAAATTAGCATTATGTATAGGCACTGTAGTTGAAGAAAATGATACATTGAAACTGAGGGAACAGTAATGGAATGCTGAGAAAAGTAACATTCTTAATTTTCTTTTGTTTATAATATGAAGTATTTATGAACCGACAATTTCCAGATTCAGATTAATCTTTAAATATGCTATAGTTTCATCAATAGCCAGAAAAAATTATTTACGATTGCCAATTAGCTTAACATAAAATTACACTGGAACATTTTACTAATTCCATGGCTCTCAAATTATTTTTTAATAAATGAACAAACCATTTGTAATTGTTTTGAATCTTGTAGGATTAAAATAACTTTATTTTTCCATACAGAAGAACTTTGCTGCTTAAAAGTGACTTAAATTTTTAAAATAAATTTATTCAAGCCACTATACTTCATTTAGTAAATGAAGTAATGATATAAGGACTTGTTAATATAATTATTGTTTAGTTAGTAATTTTAATAAATTACTAAACAGTTACAGTTTTCAATATCCTAATAAATATTTCTATTAAATATCATTTTTGTACTTAAAACTTTTGCAAAGATATTTATTAAAGAAAATAATTATCAATTAAGCTTTATCAATTCCCTTACTCTTCTTTTCATAAAAATACTGTTCATCAGAAATTACTTTAACTTTATCATTAATATGAATAGTTATATAGTAATGAGTACAAATTAAATTTATTTGCATATCCATTATGCTAAATTCACTCATTTCATTCTATATATTTTAAAGATTATGAAATAAAACATTTTAAGAATTTTAAATTTATTAAAATTACCTAGGCTTTTTTGTAATTAAATTTAATATTATTTTTTAAAAACATTTTTTCATTTTCAGTTGAGTGCAAAATAATATGACAAAAAAAAAAGTCACTTTCATCATTACTTTTTCATTCAGTAAGCAAATAACATTTTTAAAAGATTGAATCTTACAAGTACTTGTCATTACAGGTATTAAAATATGCAATATAAACAAAATTAAGTAACTACAATTTTATATTACACATACATATTAAGTTACTTTGATTATTATATTTGTAGGACTTCTGGATTTAATAAATTTTAATATCTGAGAACAGATTATTAAAAGATTTATCACAAATTTAATTACCTCCTGAGAAAAATAGGAAGTTCTGATACAGATCTCTTGATTTCTTGCAATTCTGGACCACTATTTTGAACACACAAAACATGTTTTTCATACATTTCTAGATTTCTATTATTTATTTTTTCATCAGATGGCTCTTCATATAATCTCTCTGTTATTATATCATATATTTCAGAATTCTTCAGGTCTTTATCACATTCATTTTCATTAATTACAGGAAAGATACTATTTTCTCCATGCTTAAGTACATTAGAGAGAAGAAACATATTAATATTATATTGACTAAATTTTATATCTCATACTAAAAATATAATATATGAAGAACATATAATAGACTGTAAAATAAAGAATAAAATTTGAAGAAAATCTCAATAAACAAATGAAAAATGTCATTTCAAAAAAAAAAAAAAAAAAAAAAAAAAAAAAAAAAAATTTTTACAAAGCAATGTTAAAAAGAGCTAAGCAAAATACATAATAACAAAGGGCAATCATCTCTATTTAGATCTATCAAAAAACAGCACACAATGCTTCTAGCCAGACAACTGTTTTTACTGCAATCTGAATCCTCCTAAAGAAATAATTCATGGCAAATTATTTATTTCAGACTTGCTTCTACTTGTTAGAATGTCTGGAGTCTTGTGTTTTATTCATCTCTGCTAACACAAGATGATTTTTCAGAATAGAATTATCCATAGTTGAAAGTAAATTGAAATAAAAAAGAATAATAAGATTAAAGTGATTTTAACTGTAAAATATTGAAAAACAAAAAAAAATTTTTCTCATGAAATTAAAACTGAAACTGATATGTGTAGTAACAATGCCATAAAATACATTCAAGATACAACAAAAAAGAGTCTAGATATGATAACCTTTATAAAATATAAGAGAATAAATGCATTAGCTTGAGATAAATTTTCTGCTAACACCTCAGGTTTACGATCATAGGGAACATAAAAATAAAATATCAATATTCCTGATATAATTTGCAATGCAATATGATTTTTCAATACATTAATTATAACAACAACAAGTACCTTTTTAAATTTTTTTTGCATGAAAAAGATATAAGAACATTCTAAAATTTGTATAAAGAATTACATTTCTTTATAAGTTAGCAAATAAAACTTATAAAGAAATGCAATTTTCCTAATTTTTATAATGAATGCAACAATATACGAGATGTGAATAAATAGATAGAAAATACCTTACTTGATAAGCTGTACAAGTTGCACAATAATCCTTTTTCACGTACAAGAACAATGTTAGGCCAAGACCTACCGTTTAAAGTGAATACTGAACCACTAAAAACACCTATGTCGAATCAGGATTTGAGCCCACAAACTGTTAAACAAAAGGTCAGAGTACTAACCGTTTGGCTTTCAACTTAATGCACAAGTTCAATAAAATATTTTTCTAATAAGTAGCAATGATTACTTTCTGAAGATATAAACGACATAATAAAGTGTCAAATGTTAGATATAAACTAATTATTATCATATTTTTTAAAAATTATTTGGAATTTAAAATTTTTTAACTTATTTTTAAACAGTAAGCATATTATATAAAAAAAAAGCTTTCCAAGAAATAAAAAAGTAAATTTTTATGATATATTATGAGAGTAAACCTCTTTGGAATATAATATTCCATTTTACAGAAAAATGTACGGTTAATTTATTAAATAATTACTTGGGTCAAGTTTTGCATGCTACAGCACAATATTTGTATTACAGTGAAAGATTGAAGTTTGGGAACACTAACATGTATTAGTTAAAATCGGCATTCAGATAGTCATTTAGGTTTTGTCTGTAACCTTTGATAAATATCCTTATTTTAAATGTACATCAGCAAATGTCAACATTTAGCATATTCAAACAGGGAATGTTAAATATGCCAGACTTGAATTTTCTCCTTCAGATTTAATGTGTTGAAAAAATTACACAAGTGATAAACTTTTTTTTTTTTTTTCGAGGGGAGTGACCAATGATAGTGAGGACAGAGTCTCACAATAAATATTCCACTTCAGTGTGGAATCTAACTCCAATGAATTTAAATAAGGGATCAAATTGAAAGTCGGTCCAGGATTAGTTTCTTTACACTAATAGCAGTTGTACATTGGGCTAATCACTAAAATTAAGTTTAGCAAATAAAGAATGACATTTCTACCTTGGCAGGCTTTAATGCTTTCACCATGACATTGAAACTTCTACTGAAGATATAAAAATATTTTTGCTATATGTTTGAATCATATTTTATTATTGAGATAGTTGATAACCAAACATTCTAATTTTTAAAATATATACTGAAATAATATTCAAACATTTCTTTCATTCCCATTTGTTAAATAATCAATGTAAATCCTTAGGCACTAACTCATGTTTTCTATCACAATGTATCAGCAAATATATAGATCAACTTGAATTTTTGAGGTTAACTCAGAACAGACTGGTTTTAAAACAATACCTTATTTTATGAAAATTATGTTTTAACTGACATTACTTACAAAAATTTAAGTTTAGCATTATAGTATTTTACAAAATTATCTGATCGCTGAGGATTCTGTGGTTTTATTTTAAATAGTTTATTTTTAAAATTGAAATTGACATCAATAAAGAAAATATAAAATGTATACACATTTTTAAGAGACAACTCTATTCTTAATATTTTATCAATAATTTCAATTTTTTTATTTATTTATCTATTACAAAATCATAAAACTATTATTTAAAATAATTTTTTTCCCCGAAACTAAAAAGATGTTGATCTATTATGTTTCTAGATAATTTCATATAAATGATTTTTTGATTGGATTGATAAGATTTTAATTGGTTTTGGAAATTTTATCTCATTTATCCATGATAAGTTCAATTCATACACAGAATCACTGACAATTACCAGCAAAAAAACTACAAGTTTCTTGCATAATCCAAGTTAGCACTATATATTGCTATCTGAAAAGACCTTAATTCTCCCCTTTCGAAACCATTTTTTAATTGGTTTTAACATCATAGAGCACTATCTTATTGAAATTTTCAGTTTAACCCTCCTAACAGTCAAATAGGAATAAAGTGTTAGTAAAGCAAATATTGATAACAACTGAATCCATTTTTCTTATAATTGATTGAAATTCCTACGTCCCAAGAGATATACAAGAGTTCTCCACATTATCACAAACTTTCCACTATTACTCTTTAAGGTCTATTGAAGAAATCAAACTTCTGTCTGTAAATTATTCCAATAGTAAATATAGCTATTTAAGATATCTAAATGGAATTTATCATAATAATTTTTTTCCACATATTATTCTAGGTCATGAGCAAATTTTGTTCAATCTTCTTTATGTTGTTTCAACAATTATTATATTTTAATTTCCAAACAGCAATATTTTGAATTTAATTTTCAAGCAATGATTTCAATACATTTGATTTTGAATACATTGTACAACTTCAATATTTTTATTCAAGTCATAAATCTTTATCATTCACATGCCCTTCTGAGGTTTATTCATGTGAGAATTTCATATAATATATTGAACAATTCCTCATTGATAACCTAATAGAATATTTTTTTCTCTTGGTTTTAATGATATAATTTCTCTTCCTCATAATTTTTTAAAGCATCTAAACTTGTTAATCATCTGCAATCGAATGGTGTACTGCATTTAGTTTTAGCAGAAATTACTTCAGAAAATATTAAAAAGTACTTTTTCTTGAAAAATAAAAACTGACTTTGTTTACTTGCAGTTAATGCATTTAATTTTTCTAAAAAATCACAATTAACTGCAATAACCTTTCAATATAAATTTAGATATTGGATAATAAATGTTAAGGAACCATGGTACACATCATATATTGCATAAAACCAACAAACAATGTTCCCGAGTACAACAAATAAATGAAACATACTTCCAATGGAAGCCAAATAAAAGGGGTTCAGATTCTTACTCCTCTCTCTATTAACATCTCGGCTTCTTTTTTCTTTTTTTTTTTCGTCCTTAACTAGAAGATTTTAATGATTGCTAGCATACAAGTGTAACAGCCACAATGTACAAAAATACAGTGAAATATTTAATAAAATCTTTAACCAACCTGTCTCATATTTTGAAATTCACTGTTGAATGTAGACCTTCTTAATTTCAATCTTTTATAATAAAATACACACTCAAATGTGTGCATGGAAGAAAAACAACAGAACTATAATAATCAATATAAAAGAGAAGCTTGGATTCAGATTTTTTCTATAATTTTAAACATTAAACTTGTTTTCTAAGGTATTTTTTATTTACTTAACCAGAAGATAAAAAGAAAAGAAATAGTATTTCTATTATTTTTTAGATTTAGCACAATAATATAAAAATTATTTTTGAATAAAAACATTTGCTACAATTAAATTTTCACTGGAATAAAAAAATTAATTTATATAAAAGTATTGAAAAGCTTAAATATAATATACAAATTTGTAAAATATTACTTACTTCTACAATAGATTGAAGAAGTTTCATTCTCCGTTGCAATGTCTTAGGTATGTGCAAAGAATATGGTGCAGAATGAAGCTCTGATAGCATGGAATAATCCTCTTTTGAAAAATGTATTAGTTTGTTATGTTTATCTACAATTCCTAATTCCTTGAGCCACAATAAAGCTTTCGTGGATACAATTTTTTCAGCATCTTTCATACGAGCACCAAAGCCTTCAAACTGCTTAGGCTCAGGATACAACAAACTGAGTTCTGATTTCCAACACTGTTCATTATCAAGATCTTAATGAATAAATAATAAAATAAATAAAAAATAAAAATATATATATATATAATAAATCACATATTAGGGAAAAATAAAGTAATGTATATTTTCACATAGACATTAGAAAAGACAAGTTGCATTTAAAAAAAGCTTCACTAATTTTCATTACATTATGATACATTTTTATTCATGAATTGAACATCTTATGTGAAAGCAAATAAACATTTAATATGAATCTAAACACTACCTAGAAAAACTTTAAATTCATTAATTTTGTCATAACAAATACAATTTTATTTTACTCCCTTGCAATTGGTTATATAAAATTTATATTAAAAAAAAGAAAAAGCGATTTAAGCTACTTTATATTGCATTAACTTTCTTCAAAATGGAATACTTAATTAAAAATTGAATACAAATTAATGATTACCATGATGCATAACTACAAAAAGTTAGTATATATGAAAATGAATATCTCAATCGATTCCTTATGCTTATCTTACTTTGATAACAAAATAGCAATGTCATGCTCCAAAAAGGATTTTCTTTTTTGTAACTTTTAAAAACTACACTTATTTTTATAAATTTGAAATAATATGCAATGCTTACAAAAATTATCATTTAATATTTATTAACCGTTTCAGTGCGGCAAAGTGCTATCGCGCTTTGCTTGTCATGCGCCAAAAATGAGGAGACGCTGCTGTTGGTTAGTATAATTTTCCCATCTATTGAGAGCAGTTGAATTCATATCAATAGCAGTTTTTATTCATTTTGCTCAATTGTGATTTTTAATAATATAAAAATTAAAATAAAATACACTGGTAAATAATAATGCAGTAGAGCTGTGGATTGTGGTACAATAGGCAAAATGAGCGTGTTTTATTTATTTGTAGTAAAAATTTACTTTTAATTAAACTACTACGCATTTCATTCCACACTTTTAGCAAATATATAAAAAACTTTTTAGCACTCAAACGGTTAAACAATTATCAGACAAACTTTTCAATTTAAAATTATGCATAAAAAAGAGATGTTAAAATAAAATTTATGACAAGTGAGCTACAGTATGATCTGAAAACCAGATGCAGCCATAGATTTTTAATCCTTAAAATGAGTTTTAAAATGATACTGATTTTAATGTGCTGATAACTTTTTACCTGATCTAAAGCACAAAACATAAATAAGCATGAATTTCTCCCAAGACAATAAAACTGAAAAATTAATGTTTTGTAATAGATGTCTGAAATTAAGATCAATATGAAATTTTATTATTAATACAAAATGGGAAAGGTAGTTTTACACTTGCAGAGTTAATTTTTCAATGAATTGGAATTTTATTTGGATATAAATCTTATAGTAAACAAATTTTAAAAATTATCAAATTTTAATGCATAACCGTTTGAGCTTAAAAAAAAGTCATTATATAAATTAAGCTCTATAAATGAAGAAATATAAGATTAAAAAAAAGTGTCTGGATTTCAAAGAAAAAGCAGGGAAAACAAATGAGAATTGTAGCAACAAAACATAGTCAGCAACATTCTGAAAAATTTGTTTATCAGTTAACAAAATTATTTTTTCTTGCATAAAATATAAAATGTTATACTCACAAGGCATCTGAAATGTTTTAAAATTTGGCCTATATTCTAGTTTTCCAAATCGTATACAAATATTAAAAAATATGGCGCACAACAAAGATTTAGAATTGGCGATTTCCTCAACATGTTTTATAGTAACTGGATTATAATTTTCATCCAAGATACCATATTCCTAAAAATAGAATTCCAATTAAATTAAAATAGAATTTAAATAACTTAGATGCAACAACATTTTATTTTATATAATACAATAATTAAAATTGATGCAATGCAACTCTATAACATAGCCTTACAAATGATTATTATGAATTATGAAAACAACCATCTATATACATAAATTAAAAATGAATACTTTTTTTTTTTAAATTTAACATGTTTGTAAGCAAAACTACAAATTTCAATATGTTAATATAATAGTTTACACAGCATTAAACTATTTCCATTTGATGTTACAAAATACATTTTAAAACAAAATGGAATACTATAAGTTGTAACAATAAAGAGCAATTAATAAAATACTACACCATTAATATTAGGATCATTCTAAATTTAAAAAATAGAAGTGTTTTCAGTTTTTAAATTTTAGTTTTATTCAGCAATATTTTAGAAAGCAATAAAAATATTTTTGAAGTAAACAGCATTATAATATTAATGTATTTCATATTTGTAGTGGAGACATTTATCCTTTTAATTTTGTGTTTATTTTCCCAATTTGATTTATTTTTAGATCCATGGTCATTTTTAGTCTATTTTCAAAAAGTGATCATGTAACTATTTGATTTATGATTAGGACCAACAATTTAAAGTGAATTCTGAACTACTACAAATTTCTACAAATAAAGTGGAAGACAAATTTATGAGTTATATTACTGAAGATCTGACCATTCAACTGCCACATTGCCATTAGTTTCATTGGTGTTATAATTTTAAATATATTATACTATATATTTGTAAAGTATAAAAATAATCATTTGTAACATTAGAAAGGTAGATTGTTTAAAGGACATACAAGTTATCAGTGTAATAAGCACTCACTAGAATAATCAGCAACTAAAATTATAAATTGATAAAATTTTATGTCCGATACAAAAGTACTCTGCTAAACAATAATATATTAAATTTTTT
>JAPDSC010067653.1:88936-107305 GCA_026290005.1 Latrodectus geometricus
ATATATATATATATATATATATATATATATATATATATATATATATATATAATTTCGAATGAAAGTGTTTCATAATATATTCGTGAACATCTGCCGCAACCAGAGACAAATCAGAAAAGTGATAAATGCTAATTATTATCGAGTTGTGGAGAAATGATAATTACTGAGTTTGTAGGAAGTAACTTATACTAGAATAAAAAATAAATATATCATTGGTATGCGTAAGAATAAAATATTTCACACTATTTATTTATACCATTAGATTTACATCTGCTATCCAGATATTAAAGCTGCACTAACACACTACATGATGTGCTGTTGATAGCTATCTATAGCCGAAATCATCATAAAACGTCAAGGAACCATTTCTAGATACGATTTGCAGATTGGAACTATGTTTCTCGTCCAACAATCAATTTTTTTTCAAGATGATAAATTCGACATAGATCTGCAATTTAAAGTGGATACTACACAGAACTAAGCCAGAAATATAAATCAAACTCATCATCTATTGAAATAAAGAATAATGTGCTAACTTCTTTAATTCTAGCTCGATGATAGGATTTGAAGAATATTAGAATTTACTTACTTACTGATTATTTATAATTAATAATTATTATTTTCCTTATTATTAATTAAGAATATATTGGAAATTATTAGTAGCTAGTATAGCATAGAAGCAAAATGTAATCAAGTTTACAGTCATGTTCTTAAAATAATTTATTTATAATTTCATTAAAATAGAATATTCTAAATCATTATTTTGGCTAAAAACGTTTGCAACCCCATAAAATGTAAGTCTTACAAGGTTTAGACACATTTATAATCTTTTTTAAATCGATCACGCACATAAAATTATTTTTTAGAGAACAATAAATAATTTAAATAGGAATTTAAACTGAAATAAAAAAACTAATTTATATTCCACTGTTAGTAACATAAAAAATTCGGAAGTATCACTAAAAAACGTTTATTCCATATTTTTAATTAAAATCACTTAATTCAGTTAAACTGATATTATTCTAGTCTTCAAACTTTTAATTTTAATACTTTCTTTTTTCATATAGGAGTTGTGAAAAACTCTTATTACTTTTCTCTCAATTTAAATATCAGTTTGTTAATGAATTACTTTTTCACAAATGGAATAATATTTATTAGCCTACCACGTATTTTCGCCATAATTATAAGAAACATCTATAATTAGGGCAAAAATATAATGTCTTTTTTATCTGTGAGTAAATTAGTTGTATTTTACAATGATCAAGAATGCTCCTAGACACAAATTGAATTTTGAAAGAATAAAATAAAAAAGCAATTTTAGTGTTGTTTATTCGGAAAATTTTTAAATTTTGCTATTTTTCGTTTCAATCATTTTTTGCCAATAATGACAAAATAAAATTTTTCATTTTTATCTATTAATTATTTAAACTTTTTCATTTTTGATTATTTAATTACTTTGAAAAGATTTTAAGTATATAATTTATTGTAGAACATTTAAAAATTAATATAAATTCATGAGCTCATGTATTGTATAATATTTTAAATAGTCTACATAAATAAAATTCCATGTGTCTTCCAAATATTTGTTTGGAATTAAGCTGAGAACGGCTACACTATATGAATGAGACTCGTATCTCGTGATATTGATCTCGGATTAACTTTAAATATTAGTTACTGGCTTTTGCAATGATGAACATCATTCCGGAACTGAGCTCGCCTCATGAACGGCTCTTTCTCCTTTTAAAATAACCTTTCTGAACAGCTGTAGGTTGAGCAAAAAATTAAAAAAAAAAAGGGTAATATTTGATTTTGTACATTCCCAGGGTAATTCTCTTTAAAAAAAAAATGATAAAAATATTTGCTAGTTATGATTTTTGTAAAAGTAATATTTATACGTGTTTTCAGCTTTTCTAAAACAATACTGATCAGATGCATTGAAACTTAGAAGAAAAAGGAATTTTGACTTCTGCATTTAATAACTTCTTAAATGAAGGAACTTTCCAAGCGTTCCACATCTCATTTGATTTGTTTTTAGTTGGTTGAGATTATATGCGAGATGTCATTTAGTGACGCAACAGCTTTTCGAGAAAAGATAAATAAATAGAATATATAAATACTTTACAAAAATTAATTAATTTTTAAAGATATTTACTATTTGTAGCAAGTATCATTTTCTCAACGCACGAATTTGTCTCGTTTCCTACTGGAAAACCATTATTTGCGAGATTATATATCAAATTTCATTTGTTCCAGACTGATGAAATAAATTAGTTTAATTCTTTGTGTCATTAATATTACACGAGATAAAAATCTTTACTACAATATTTCATGCAATGTATTAATATTCAAAAACAACCATGTTCTTTTACCTGCATCAAGTACTAATAAAATTAAATAAAATTTGTTGATTCTAGATGTTTCTATCTAGTTTCACATTTGTAAATACTATGTAGATAACGAGTTCTATGATAAAATTAACAATATCATTACCTGAAACCTTATGTATCACGGCGTTCTGTATATGAATTTTCTGAAATCATTGGTGATTAGTGCCTATAATTCTCTTGCTTTTTTGTTTGTTACTCTACAAGAACTGGTATTTTTTTTTTTTTTTTTTTTTTTTAACAACACGAAGGGCTAATTACAATGAGCCCTTTCTGTATATTGTAACATAGTTTTAAGTGGATTTTAAACAATTAACATCCTAAAAACCAAAGGTTGGATTCGAACCCACTAACTGTTAAACCAAAGGCCAAATCTGAAAGTCGTATACCATTCAACTATAATCCTCTTGCATAAAATTATTAAATTTTAGTTTAGACTTTTACTTTTGGTATTATATTTTACTTTATTAGACTTTTGGTCTACACAAAAAAAGTTAGTTATTTCCTTAAATTAAATTTAAAAATTTGCAACTTGTTTCTTAAATAATATTTGTTTTGTACTTAAATAGTTTTTAAATTATATTTCAATGAAGAACTTTTAAGTACTTATGAGAATTAATTTTTTTACTTTATTATTCATTTCATTTTCAGTTTTATTCGCGTAAAATATTCGAAGCTCTTTCAGGTTTTTAAAAAACTTAGAACTCGAAAACACTTTGGATTCTTACCACTTTAAAATTATGAATTTATATATTTAGAGCTAAATTACTTTTATACTATAATGTTTCTTAATATTATAATTATTTTGAGCCTTTATACTATGTATATTTTGCTTGTAATTTTACATATTGTGTCATTTTATATATTTATATAGAGCAAAGGTTTACTAACTTCATATGCCATATTATTAATATATACTAATTGGACTATGGATTATTTTAAAGTTAAAAATTCCATATTTTGTTATCTGAATATTTAAAAAAGTTAAAGATAAACATGAGAGATAAACATGATTTTCAAAATCATAGGGTATACCATATTTTCCTGTGTATAATCCGCAGCAGTGCACGACCCTTTTTCCTAGAGAAAGGATAAAAAGCGGCGTATAATCCACAGCAATTTTTTTTCAGTGAATAGCCTAAAATATGTACTGCTGATAATATGGGTGTCACATAAAATAAAAATATAATAAATTGTATAGAAAAAAAAAAGCAATTTTATATGAAAAAGATCTGTCTGGATCCACCTCATGGCAAAGTGCAATGAACTTGAGATGAAACCACGAGATCGATTAAGAGCGATAATTTAAAGAAGATTCTTGTAAAACTTTTCATATTTAGCTTCTAATAACTTTTAAAACGATGTTAGACGTATTTAAAAATATATGTGTTTGTTCCGTTAATATTTAAATGAAAGAAATGGATTATTTGCAAATTGCGAATTCTATACATTTTTCTTTTATACCACGCGTGTTTTGTTTTTCACTTCACATTAACACGTTTGTCATCACCTTTTTTTAATTTGCTTTCGCTAATAGTTTTTAATTTAAAATCTGCTGTGTAACTTAAAAGTGTTCACTTCCATATGATGATATGCAAATTTGAATATTTTCAAAACGAAACAGCTCACGTCAAGATAAATTGCGAAACGACGTTAGCAAATTGCAACTGTAATATATTTACGGGGAAATGAATTCGCTTATGAACGTAATTGTACAAAGCTGATTATAGCTTAAATAACTCAGGTGTGTCGTGGTACCAGATGTTATTTATTTTATGAAACAAACAGTATTTTTTTCAAAACTTTCTTTTAAGTTTTTTTGATGGAGAATGTTTTTTTGTCAGATAATCCGTGGCGGCGTATTATGCGCTCACTGAAATTCGGAATTCTTTTTAAACACATAATCCGTTGATTATTTTCAAATGGCATTACTCACCAGGAAAAAAATCGACTAAAATTACGAATTAAGCTGCTATGATTTACAGCTTAAATTGGATTCTGAACCACAATAAACACTACAACTGGTGTGAAAACTAAAATTAAACTATTTTAAACCCTGAACTAAACCTAATCATTGAAATATAGATCCAAGCACTTACAGTTCAAATAATAATTCATATTAGGTAAGTGGTTTATTTGATATATTCTTTAATAATATTTTTTTGCATACTAAGAATAATTCGACTAGCACCTAATGTTTGAAATGAAACAATAAGTATCTTTAGTTGGAGATTGACTTCAGAACAGTTTATCTGAATTCAAAGTGCTAGCAATTCAGCTCTTGAGTAGAATGACATAGTTGTATAATGCGTTTAATCGAAAATTAAGGAAAGATCACATTTTCTATAATACAATTACTGTAAAAGTTTTCTTTTACAGTAAAGAGTACGTTTATCTTTTTATACTAGTTACATGTTGATTTTGATGGTTAGTAGGAAACTACGCTCAAAATAAAGTGTCTCAAAATTATGTCAAAACCGACATTTCAGATTTCTTGAACATATTCAAATTTGTTTTTCAACAGTTCGAATCGGAGTATTTAAAATTTAAGATATTTCAGAAGTTTTTATGTGATTTGCAGTCTTACATTTGTACATTCATATAATTAAGTTGTATAGTTTTCTATTTGTACAAGAAATTGAAATTTGCTTATTGTTGATTTTGGGAGGATAATAAGAAAAGAATTAGAATCTACTGACCACGTGAGAAATCATAATATATAAAATAAATAAAAAAATTGCAACTTCCTGCCATTAGTTATTCTATGAAAACTCATGAATTGTTTTTGACTAGAAAATAAATAAAATGCCGCTACGTTGCTCGTGAGTTCGCTTCTATTTTTGAACTCAAAAGTAATTTATGAATTCAAATGTATCACTGGTTGCAACTCAAATAAAATTTATATTTTTAGAATCATGTACCTAGTTTTATTTCTAGATTCTGTATACAAGTTGATAGTTTTCTTAAAGTTAAAATCTAAAATATCATTCATTATGATAATCTTCTATCTGCCATTATGTTGATGATTTTTAACTCTTAATTTCAACGAGAAGAACATACCTGGCATGCCAAGTTTTCGCCTTTCTGAATGTCTCTTCCTTTTGACTTTCATATTGATGTATCGTATATAGTTTGTTGTCAATTCAGAAATCCTGAGCTGTAGTGCTTGTAACAATGCAAAATTAAATTTAGTGACTCGTAATTTGATTTTATTGATTTCAGGAGTATATTTTTTACAACTCGGAGTGGTTATATATATAAAACCAACCATCACTTAATTTGGAATCACGTCAAAGGACGAGGTTAATATTCGAGTCGGGATCCCTCTGTATAAATGTCCGCATACAACTAATGATCTCTGCATCGATTAAGTAAGATCGATTGGAAATAATTCTCATATAGTCAAACTATTAAAGTTACATTACACATGAAATGAGTTCAAATAAAAAGGAATGGCGTTTTGGAGAATATCTTGATACCAATATATTATGACAAAATACTAATTTGATAATTGAAAATTTGATATAATTTGATCAAAAAAATGGTCAAAGTCGTGGCAGATTGGTCAGGTTTTGCAACAAATTAGTGAGGAGAAATACTGTTGCGTCAAGAAATCACAGCGAGTTTAAACGCGCAAGTAACATAATTCGATGTTTCTCAAATAACATAATATCAAGCAAAATATGTCATCTGAGTTGGCATCTCCTGCTCCAAAATTCACACGTATTGCAAAAAATAACTAAGTATTTCACTACCTAGTTATATCCGCTGATCTTAATTTTGGTTTTGTATATTAGACTAATTGCTTTGCAAATGCTTATCAATATAATACACAGCTGACCATTAAAATTGGAATACAGGAAGAAACGATCTTACTAGTGCTGTTACTAGGGGAAGCAAAGCCCGCCCGTCTGGGATCGGGCGAATGAAGTCAGAAAGACAGTCTTTCCTTTTCACAATGTTGGAAGTACAACTGTTGCTCATAGATGGCAGCACCATCTCAATTTACCAATTTAGAGATCAACAACGATTTACTAATGGAAATTCAGAAAAGAAAGAAGCTGAAATATATGGGAATGATTAGCATTTCAGTATGTTTTGACGATGAAGGAGGGACCAACGACATCTGAAACACCATTTTTTTCTCTCAACTTAAAAGAAGTTGCAAAGATGATTTTTTTATTTTGGTAAAATCGATTCATAAGGTAAGGTCTTTCTCAGAATATCGTGTTATGCTTCAAATGAAAAGAACAAATCAGTAAATATCAGATTTCGGTAGTGGAAAATTTTTTGCCTGTCGAAAATTTGGGTTAACTTTATCATTCATTCTGATCAAAATTCAATCAATGTTTTGCAAATATGGTATTGATGAAATATGGTCATACATGCAGGCAAGATCTCAATCATTTCTAATGGTTGATGTGCGCGAAGGCACGTATGTTGCAAGGTTGGCCATACAAAACTCTCTATCCATATCATGGGCTATTTGTATGGAAAGGACTTGTTTGCAGCACTGGATGTGGAAAGTATTCCTTTATAAAAGCAATGACTTTTGATACGTCTTAGTGAACAGCCTAACTTTTGAAGGCTACTGTAAAACATTTAGATACTGAATAATTGATTTTCATGAACAAATTAAAAGAAATTAATGCCTTCACTGCATAGACAGATAAAAGGGAGAATAATGAAATAATAATAATTTGTATATTTATTTCGAAATGAAATAGTCTAAGATTTATTTCTCTAGCTTTTGGCAAAAAATGTGTAATTTGTTCAATACGGCTGGAAAAAATTGCTTTATTATTTGAATAATTTTAGCATTTGATGTTTATTCTTTCTAACTTTTGTTCATGAGAACATTATGCAGTGAAACATTAATTAAATACAAATATTAAAAACAAATCAATTGCAAGTGTACAATTTAAAGTAAAACATCAGTATCAAATCTAGAATTTAAATGTGAATATCCTCTGCGTACATTATCTTGCTACTCAGGAGGAGGAGGACTTGACTTATTCACGGAAGAAAGGAAACTCAGAAAATTCCCAATTGCTCACCCAGAGTGAATGCAGAAGGACACGATCTACAATTTCCATTGTTTAACAGTGGCCGGGATCGACTTTGGGACATTATGTTCCGACGATGACATATGGAGTAACTGTGACGGAACAACTTTGAACCCCCCAAAAAATTAAGCGCCAAATCTGGCACTCCCTACGGACTTTTTAGGGTTGCTGTTTCTTATTTTGGTGTTGCCAATTTAGGTTTTTTTAGGTTTTTGCTGTTGTCAAATTTAGTATTTTCTTGTATTTTGTACCAATTTTTAAGTTTTTTGTAAAGTTTTTTTTGTTATTAATTATTTGTATTTAGCGAAAATCCATCTTGGCGAGATAAAAGGCACCAAAAACAGGTATTTTGCTTGGCGAGAAAACAAGTCGCCAAATTTCCGATTTGGGAAGTATATCAAAGTAGTTCCACTGTGACTGTTAGAACAGCGACTATTACTTTACGTTTCTTTGATAATACAGCATTGAGACAAAAGGGTTTTTTGTTTCTTTCAGCAACAAAGCTGGATGTAAGAGTGGCACAATGTCGTCTTTTCAACAAATTCTTGCTCTGCGTGCAGCGCTTTGATGCCCATATCCGTGTCTGGTGCCTTCTAGGAAAATATTCATCGTCTGTTGCATTCTTTATGGTAATAGAAACTCTGTACCTGATATGATGGTATGGAAAACCATAGAGTTCTTGCACCAGAACACTTTCCTGACCAGAGTTGGGATCTACTTGTTAGGTGAAAGCATCGGTCCCATTTTGGTAGTTTAGAAGTAGAGATAAAACTGAACAATTGTTTATACATAAGCTGCCACCACATTAGGTGTTATTTCACTTGAAGGACATAGTGACCACGACCTATTTAACATGCCTATTAACACTGTGTTCACTAAGCCGTTCTTACTGAACACGAAGGGTATTTGGTTAAGCTGGTATCCAAATTTATTACCTCCCAATTATGAGAACGACGCCCTGCTAATAAGAGCACATACGCTCAAGAAATATTTGGTTATTGTGTTACACTAGCATGCTCCCCAGTACCTAGCCCTGATTTGGGCTCTAACAGTTAGAAGCAGCCGGGTGTAAATCTTCGTAATTTAGAAGCAGGGACCAAGCAAAAGACCACAAATACTTGATCTGATACGTCTAGAGCCATCATTTCACAAGGAGAATATAGCATTTACGACCTATTTTACATGTCCTTGCCATCATTAGTTTGAATTCGAACTCACTAACTTCAAAGAACGAGAATTCCTCCCAATCAACCAGGCCACTGCAGCCCTAGGCCATTGTGCACATGACAAACGTTATTTCTAATTCGGATCCACACTTACTTGAACAGTGAATGTTAAATTGTCATTTTAAGGTCAGTGGCTGTGCATAATCTTCGAATTGCTAATATAATAATAACTCTTTGTTTCCATAAGAGTACATGGGTCACGTCTAGTTCTGAATTTTCTCGATATAGAGAATATTCGATTTCTGCTGTGATGTGCACAGTCTTTGGACTTCTCACCAATTAATAACAAGTGTCATGAATTGCTGAGAGGATAGCCTGCCAATTTTATGCAGTCCTTGCGGTTGGTAAAACTGTATAATCCAGTCTTTCCATAAACTCGAAGCAACATGGAATGAGTTGCCCATATTAGTTACCTAATCCAAGTTCGACTGCATTTCTAACCAGGTAAGAGTAATTTTAGCTACCAGGAGTGTGACAGCTGTTTCTACCAATTTTATACGTGTTAGATATGACTAAATTTAACCAATTTTGTCTCTTCATAACTATTTTATGTTAAAAAAAATAATTTTAGAACGTTCAAACACACAACCATTATTTATTTTCTTTTATCCGTATTCTAAAAAACCAAGAACATCGTTTGCAATCACATTCTTGTAACTAAGCAACCAACACGTTGCCATTCACTAAAGTTAAGTAATAATTTAGAAAAACATAAAACTCAAACGATTTATGGTAAAATACAACAATACGTATGTAAATCCTAGACTACTTGCAAATTTAATTTTTCTCATCATACTGTGTACTGTTTACTTAGATTTTTATTATTTGCTTTCTTTCATGGAGTTTCTATTTTAATGGTCAATAGTATACATTGGCTAGATCATCAAACTCATGGACTTCCAGTTTAATTTTTCTTCAACAAGGCTTTCGAAATTTAAAGGATATGAATGGAATAAAAAGAGCTATATTTTCTAAATATGAGGAAAAAGAAATGTAGTTTTGATCAATATTCAATTTTGAATGTGGTGTGTCGAAGTAAAACTCCTTAAAAAGTGAATGAATGTGGGTAACGTTATAAAGTGGTTCACTTTGCGAATAGTCATCATTTCATTCACAAATCGCAGCCAATAGATTTTAATTTTAAGATTTCAATTTTCAAATGGTAAATCAACACTTTCCTGCTATTTATGACATATTAAGTAGGTTAGGTTTAAGTAAGGTTATTGCAATATATTTCCTATCCCAGATTTATCTCTGCTGAAACCGTTAAACGCAGACAATACTTATATTATTTAGAACCAAGGTCTTAGTCAAAGCATTTGAGCTAGCTGCCTCCTTTCAAATTTCCATACCGACAGAAAGATATCGATAAAAAGATCCTAATGAAGATTAATGAAATTATGTCCTTTAATCAAGAAATTGTTTTGGTTGTTTCAGGCACCAAATCCTCCACCTTGCAAATATCAGAAAGTGCTGTTCCTCGCCACGTTATCTTATCACCAATAATTTAATTTGTTATGATTACTCACCTATACTTATACAATTTGTTGTTTCTAACGCGGTAAATACATTCAATTAGAAAAGAAGTGAAATGTCGATAATTAATTATGTTCTTCGACTGCATGTGTAAGTCTAAAGGTTTTTCTATGATTGGAAAATAATAGGTTCACTCCTGACTCAGTTAAAAAAAAAAAAAAAAAAAAAAAAAACATGATGCTGGCAGGCTTTTGCATTTTAAATTCTTAAAATCTAATCTCTTTCCGCTAATTTGAGCTATAAAGAGAATAATATCACAATAGGGCTGATATCTTTTGTTAAACATATTTCAAAAAAATTTTTTAAGCAAAAGATACTATTCTATACTGTTCTAGACCATCTGTAGCATTTACTTATGCCATGTTCAGCGCAAGAGCAAAAATTCGTGTTAGAATTGTTCAATCAGCTATTAGTGAAAAGTATGCATAAAATCCTCAAACATTTTTTTTTCTTTCTAATAGCGGGCACCCTTGATCAATTATAGTACATTAGCCCATTAGCCACAACAAGGCCGGAAACTGCTACTCATTTTATCGTTACCCGGTGGGCACCTGTGAACCAAGTCACGGAGGTACGAGTAGCATCGCCCACGTTACACCACCACAAACCCGTTTATAGGGCGAGCCACATTCATCCGTCATCTGAGGAAAGAAAAAGAAACACACAGAGAGAGAAAGTACATCCATGGCGAGCCGGGATTCGAACCCAGGTCCTCCCCATCCGTAATCAGTTACGCTAACCACTAGACAGGTTAGGTGGCCTGTTTTGAAAACTAAGACAAGCTAAAATATTTACAATTGTAATGCCATCGCTGCCTAATTAAAAAACATTTCTCTCGTTCGTGGCTGAGAGGTAGAAAGCTCGATACCTAACCCAACTGTAGATCATCATGCTGTGATCCCTTATGCATGCTACAAATTTTATCGTGTTCAATATCTACTGTTGGTGTGGTGTGAGAAAAGAGATCTCGTCACGTAACTATAATTTTAAATTACCTCTTTGCTCAGCCAAAAAAGAAAATCATTAAGAGACTACAAAATTGTATGAAATTTAAGTTTTTATAAAAATTATGTGCAAATTATATTAAGATTAGTTATTTATTCTCTTAGAGTAGCTCAATTTTTTGAAGTTTTCAGTCAATATAAATACATTTTAATGTTAATAGTCCCAATGAAAATACCAGAAAAAATTCGACAGTGAACTTTATATGCTTCGTCAGATTTAGAATTACGTCATATTTACGACTACTTTAAGCGTAGATTTATACTTTCATACTCATAATTAGTACATTTCTATATTCCAGTTATCAAATATTTTTAAAAAAAATCGTCCAACACCCAAAAAAGTTGAAATTATGAAATATACATCTTTTTTATTATTTGGCTAAGAGAAGTATTATGAAAAATTCATGGTGAAACGCTTAAGGAAGGAAGAACCATGACTTATTCAGAAATCATGTAAATTGAAATTCTTGTGGCGTTCTATTTTATGACAAAAATAAAGGGGTTTCACCAATTTTACATATTTGGCGTCATAATCTTTGCATTGTACATGCACACAGTTTTATGATAGTGTCTGAAAGCTTCAGATCTAATAAAGAAAAAAGTAAATAAGCATGGAAGAACATTTTAATAGTTGCTTTACACATGGTCTGAGAAAAGCGTCATTAAAACAGTTAAATAGAAACGCTGTTAAAATAATTGATAAGAAATATTAATAAGCCCAGTATATATTTGAATAAATAGAATTCCTATTCTACCTATTCATTGAATTTGAATAGAGCATAGCTGTATTTGAATGGAATGAAATTTATATCAAGATAT
Source organism: Latrodectus geometricus (assembly GCA_026290005.1). Lineage (NCBI taxonomy): Eukaryota > Metazoa > Arthropoda > Arachnida > Araneae > Theridiidae > Latrodectus > Latrodectus geometricus. The sequence continues at coordinate 100,972 of JAPDSC010067653.1, forward strand.
TAGCCACTGGCTAATTTAAGACAAAAGTAATTTCATTCTATTTTGAAATTTTAATTACAAATGATAAAATAAATAAAATAATCTAATTGTTTGCGATTCATTTTAACAGTGATGAATGCTGATTTAAACTCACTTTTAAACTGTTAATGTGAGGTAATTAATTAAATAGCAAGTCACGTGATCCATTCATTCTCTTTTGTTTTAAAATTGTGATCAATCAGCCTCAGATGGTTGTTGTTGCACCAGAATACTTCCCCATATTTAGCCCTGAGTTGGGCTCTACTTATCTAGTTGAAGCAGACGGGAAAGAGTCTTCATTACTTAAAAGCAGGGATCAGGCAGAACTTGAACTTGATTACTTGAGCAGCCACTCCCAGAAATATCATTTCACTTGGAGGACATTGCGACCACGACCTATTAATTGTACACCAGCAGCTTTAATGAAAACGACTGATCTTCGATTAAACATGGTTTCGAATTTACTACCTTCCGATAATGAGAATGATGCCCTGAGTACTAGGTGGTGGCAGCGGCCCTCTGGTGGTGGAGAAAATACCATCTCATTTTCTTACGCATATCATTACATTTCTTTTACGTATTTATTTATCCACGTGTAAATTTTTTGAAAAAAGAACTTATGTCATTTTTCTCGAAAAAGTATTGTTTTTACTCACTGTATATGAGATTAACGGCCATATTCACCAAACATGGGTTAACTTGAGTGTAGTCTATCTCGGATATAACTCAACTCTAGCATGACTCGCTGATTCTTATTCACGAAGCGGGGAAATTCCCGTGTAAAACAACTTGGGAGTTAACCGAACACGATATGTAAGACGGCTTCTGATTGGTTAGCAATCTAGCACATCAATGTCAATAAACATATCGCTTAAGTCTGCCATTGTTTGCTAACTCGGCTCTAACACTCCGAAATCGTAGGGTTATTCTAGGGTTACATCTAGGCGAGTTAATCGCTGTTTTTGTCGTAATGAATAACGTTTCATGATTTAACTCACCCTTTACCCTGAAACCTAGTTTAACTCTGGTTGGTGAAAACGGCCGTATGTGTTTTTATCAACCCTATAGATAAAAAATGCTTTGAAACTTGAGTAAAAAAGCTTTTCGTGGAAGAATATTTAATATGTTTTTAACTAAAGAAAATTATGGAGAGTATCACATCTAATTTGATTTTTTATCGTGATCTACACAGGGATACAGCACTTCGTGATGGAAAACTGTTTTTGAGCAAAGTTAAGAAAATGGTAAATTAAATATGCATTAATGCACACAATTCCATTTTCTTGATATCACCTTCGTAAGTGAAACTGTTTGAAACGTATTGGATTAAGCTATTGCGAGTATTTTATAAATATACAATTTTAACCTGATATACAATTTTAGTAGTCTTTTAAATTATTTGAGGGTAATTCCAATATTCAACATTTAAAATAAAGCATTTCTGGGAAATTTTGTAATTTAAAAATAACATCATTCTAAAATAACTCTAAGATGAAGTAACGTAAGTTTTTTATATGTTAATTAATTGAAATAAACAGAACTAATACATTTTCATATGCATAGTGTTGTGAAATATCTGCAACAGGCTTTTTGTGTAAATTTTGCTTTTTTGCAAGGTCCTCCGAAACGGAAGAAATCGAAATTAGGGATGTTTGCATATAGCAAACTAAGAAAGTGAGAAAAACGATAGGATTATTATCTTAGGATAAAAAAATCGCATTTTTTGAATTGGCGATGCAAAATTGGCGATGTGAATTAATCATTTCAGATAGTATATTTTAAAACTTTTTTCTTTTAAATCCTTAGGTAACAGCATATAACTATTCTATTTTCTCAACCAGAACAGATTAGATGAACGATAAGTCGGAGGTTGAGAACAGTAAAATACTATGTTTTGCTATGAAGTTGTGTTCGCTATCTTTTATTGCTTGTGAAGACAAAAACTTGATTATGCTTCAATGCATTTGTGATACTTTCAAGTTATATAAAAGTGTTTCGTTAACGAATAAAAAGTATTTATATTCTTCTTAGCCAATCCAATATGACAATTTTAATTAATTTGAAGTTTATTTTAAACATTGGTAAATATTTTAACATAAAATATTTATTATAATCAATTTACACATGTAAATTTTCCTTATTTAATTTGAATTTTAAATTGATATAACAATATGTTGGTTTCTTTGCAGTTGAAGAAATTGAAGATTAGATTTATGATACTGTAATATTTCAAGACAGTGACGCAAGCTTTCACTAACTGTAATTTGCATACATTTCATACCCACACGCAAAAATAAATACATAATCCTGAAAAAATTATTTAAATCACTACTCCACATTGAATCATTAGCCTAGAGTTCTTAAATTTTTTACTTTATTTGAATTTAATGATTTTGCTTATGAATTCCTTAAACTATTATAAATTCACTTTTAGGTATGAAACTCAGATGGCTTAATATAATAAGCTTCTAGAATAACTGTAAATACTTAAACTGATTTAAGTTAGGTTTAATCATTGAAATAACGATTTCAGAAGCTAGTGATACATCCCTAACATGGTCTAATAGACTCAATGATAACTTTAATCACCATTTACAAACAAAAATTTTGAAAAATCTTTCTTTTGCGAATTCATTTTCATACATCTTCGTTTAATTTTTTAAAATCAATTTCTTTTCATTTTATGGTTCAGAAGCTTCAATCGATGTTTTTATTGAAGAATCATAAACCGTTCGAATTATGGGTGACTACACTGATGGTGTCGAAATCCTTGATTTTTTAAATATTTCCTGTGGAATTTCTCACGCTTAAACTAACTCTCGTTTTATATAACCCCTGCATCAGAACATAATCATATCTTCAAGTGTAAACATCATGAGGCATTTTTGAATGAAGTAATCATAGCTTGGAATCACCTTATGAAATAGACATTCTAAGGGTTAATGAACTTGTGAATCATCCCTTTGATATACAGGTTTATTAAAGAAACCACCGTAATTGAAAATAGCTAAGTATTACTTGAGCAGCCACTCCCAGAAATATCATTTCACTTGGAGGACATTGCGACCACGACCTATTAATCGTACACCAGCCGATTTGAACTTCGACAAAGAAACCCGTTACTGATCGAAATTTCATTTCAGGACTTTTTATTTGTGGACTCAGTAGTAATTTGTACGTGAAAAGGTATGGGATGCTTAAATGATTCAGAACATAATGAATAAAAATATATGATTTTAAAAATGTAATTTTCTGAAATAGAAAATAAATGATTACTTTGCCTGATTAACTCACCAATTAATTAAAACTAAGAATTGTTTTTAAGAATAAATTTTTTATTTTGTATATTTTTTATATTCTATGCATTCAAAATATTTTTTCTAATAGTATTTTATGTATCTCGAGAGTAATTTAACAAAAAAAAAAGTTTTATGATTTAACAATTATATTTCAATTTTAAGCTTTTAATTTTAAGGAATATGATTTTACTTGTCTCTACTAGATCATATAGAAACATAAGCGTATATATTTTCAATAGAGCACCCTCATACGAAGGTGGAAGTACGACTTTAGGTTCGCAGATGGCAGCACCCCATGAATCTTCCAATTTAGAGATTGAAACCAGTGAAGACCCAAAGCCTGGTTCCAACCACCCTCAGAGGTATTAATTTGTAATGGGACCATGGAGGACATTGCGACCCGACGGATTTAACGTGCCCCAGTCGCCATTAATGAACACGATGGATCTTCGACTAAGCCAGGATTCACTACCGTTTGCTAACGAGAACGATGCCCTAACCAACCAGGAAACCGCGGCCACTCAGTGTGTCTATAAAACTGCATACCAAGCATGATTGGTTTCGGGCATTCATTGGGGATTTCATGTTAGACTGACCACCTATGCGGCACATACGCTTCGCACCCCAGAGCCCTCAGCCAAGATATGGACACTCTAGACCTTGGCCCCTCCATGGGCTATTGTACCACAAAATTTAATTTAGGCTCCAATATCCCTACCCCCACTGGTGTTGCGTGGGAGGTAGAGGAAGGTGTCTGTTAAAGTATCATCTTTGTTATGTAATTGTGATACAAGCTCATCTATGTGCTATGTGTTTAAAGGTTTATATCAGCATAAACATGCGAAAGAAAAAGTGCAGTAACAACTTAACAATATCTAATAAAAATCTCAATGTTCTATCAAATTTTTCATAAGTTCTATATTTCTTAAGTTATTATAAAGCTTATTCTACTTGGAATGTTATTTTGGCTAATTCTGGAATGCTTACTTTAATACTTTGATTTTCATAAAGGAAATTTCCCCTAATATTCATTAATATAAAATTTAATTTCCTTATATCATAATCATAACATGCATTTTTTTTGTAAGATAGCTTATTCTTTTTCATTTGAAGTCGCATTACTAATGTCATAACATACTTTATATACAAGACATTATTCAAGGTCTATCTGCTTGCCAAGAATGTTTATATTTTTGGTATTTTATATTCAGCAATTTTGCTTGTGTAATCTTTCATTTGTTATATTAAAATAGCACCCATCAGTAAGAAATGAAATAATTTATATAAATATACAGCATTAATTCGGAATCTTAGCAATGTTTTACCGTATCTGTATTTCTGATGCCTCTTATTATCCGTTTCTATATCTCTTGCAATTTCAAATGCTTGGTCAAATATATGGGAGATGGTGTTAGCGATGTTTTCACATCATTTTTGTATTATTTGTAAGACATGTTTCTACTGCGAATAATACTATAAATTCTTTCTTCATTAAGGCATATTATAAAGAAAATATTTATATTCATCCTACTTAAAAAGCGTGTGATAGTCTCATAATATTAAACACATATTCAAAAATATATTTTAAGTGTCTCTAACGGCCATATTCAACAGTTAAACGAAGTTTAAGAGTAAAGGGGGAATTAAATCATGAAACGTTATTCATTACGACAAAAACAGCGATTAACTCGCCTAGATGTAACCCTAGAATAACCCTACAATTTCGGAGTGTTAGAGCCGAGTCAGCAAACAATGGCGGACTTAAGCGATATGTTTATTGACATTGATGTGCTAGATTGTTAGCCAATCAGAAGCCGTCTTACATATCGTGTTCGGTTAACTCCAAAGTTGTTTTACATGGGAATTTCCCCGCTTCATGAATAAGAATCGGCAAGTCATGCTAGAGTTGAGTTATTTCCGAGATAGGCTACACTCAAGTTAACCCGTGTTTGATGAATACGGCCGTAAGATATACAATATATCTTACGTAAGAATATGTAAGATAATATATTTAAACCTCAGCTGGTGAATGGCTGAGTGGTTAGCGTTCCTGACTCCCAGGCTGTTGGTTCCGGGTTCGAATCCCGATTTGGGCATGGACGTTTCCTTTCTCTCTGTATTTTTGTCCTTTCTTCTTCTGAGATGATGGATAAATATGATCCACCATATAAACGGGTTTGTGGTGGTGTGGCGTGGGCAATGCTACTCGTACCTCCGTGACTTGGTTCATAGATGCTCACCGGTTGTAAAATGAGTGACAGATTCCGGTCTTGTTGTGGGCGACGGGTCCAGTCACCCAGGTATCCCAACATTAGAAAAAAATATTTAAACTTCCTGAGATCTACACAGCATGTACACCTGTTACAATTTTAGAAATGATGTGGTGGCCACCATCATTTAGCAATTTAAGAATTTCTTTACTGATTCTGAAAGGCTCCCCTTTTTGGTGCTCAGTTAGATTATGGGGAACCCAACGGCAAACTACTTTTTTCATATGTAATTCTTCATGAATGATTTTGTGTATGGCTGCGGATCCAATGTTAAGTTCCTTCTGTATTGTTTGATAGGTACAGCGATTATCATCCATTAAAATTTTTCGTATGGTAGACACATTATCCGGGATTACTGCCGACGGCGGTCTTCCTGTGTGTTCTTCATCCTGAAGAAAAGTGACCTCTTCTAAATTCTAAACCATCTGAATACAATAGCACGAGCTGGAGATTCATCACCAAATACTAATTGCAACCATTGAAAGCATTCTTCTTGATTTAATCCTGCTTTCAAATCGTAGAAAATCATAGCGCGAAAATGCTCTCGCATCAACTCCATTTTCTCTTCTGTTTAAAATATTTTATGCGCTAAACAAGTTGAAGTAAGTGAGTAAAAAATCGTCTTCTGTGTTAAAATACTTTGTATTTTAAAATTAAACAGTTATTTTTATTTTGTAAATTCTCGTCTGCGCGTATCTCTAAAATTTCAGAGTAACCCTCGTATATATATATATATATATATATATA
>JAPDSC010067654.1:0-13632 GCA_026290005.1 Latrodectus geometricus
TTTTCTTGCAGATTTCAGAACTATTGGCCAGCAAGGAGTTTACTGATCTTATGACTATTGTAATTGGTATTTGATGAAGAAAAAAGATTGAAGATGAAATTTTTTTTACACACTCACATGTACAGTTTACAGACATCATATCATACTTGATCATGTCTACATGACGTTTCAATAGTAAACATATTAAACAAAAGTTCATAAAATATGTATTCAACAAAGAATTTTGGAATCCTTTAGGATGATCTACGAAGAAAAATAAAATTTACCCAAAAGCTCATAATCTAAAATGAAATACAAATGTTGAATAAAACACAATAAATTAAAACTGAGAACCTTAAGAAGAAACCCAAGAATAGAGTTTAAAGAACTATTAATGCACTATTTACAGGAACTTTTAAAAAAGGGAATACGAAGAATAATCGACAAGAGAAAATATTGCCCGGAATTGCTGTTGAAATCCATTTGAATGTGTTAAGAGGAATAAATTTTTTTTATTTTCAAATTCAGTAACTACTCATCGTATATTTTCAAAACTCCAAATGTATTTTCGATTGTTATTTTGTACGTAAAATTCCCACCTGCTTTTTAATTAATAGTAAGTTGCATCACTAATTCATGCGCAGCACGTTTAAAATGCTTATCTTGTGGAATATCTTTATTAAGTTGATATTATTACTTTTAATTTATTGTCTCATAGATTGAATTTGATTCCATCATCTTAGCCAATTTTCATGATCAATGATTTTTTAAATCTAAAATAAACTTTTAACGATATGATTTATCAAAATAGTGTATTAAATTATAAACGTCTGATTATAGTATATATCATTAGAAGTATTAAATATAATTTTAAGAATCTTTTACTTTGTTTTAATAATTGGTAAAAAATAGAAAGTAAAGTCATTAGTAAATTAAATGTTTTAGTAAAAGGAAATGAATAAGCATAATTTTTGTCCTAATGTAAGAACCAGTGAGTTACATGCTTCTAATTAATTAAAGAAACAACAGGAAAACAGCAAAACGATATTATATTATTTTTAATTTTATTTACTTTATTTTTTAAAATACTGGTATTTTTTTCTTATTAAACCATAATGAATATTTTACTGAATCATAGTTTTCTTAGTAATAGGAAAGTACCTGATAAATATACTGAACTATATTTTATGTGATAAGAAAAAGGAAATGAAGAAAATAAGAAAAATGACTACTAAATAGATTCAACTCAAGAAAAAATCTTGAGGCTATTGTCATGAAATTTAATTAAGTTGATGACAATGTAGCTCATTACATATTAATAACTTGCCCCTCTCACTCATGCTTCTATGCAAATATTTTCTAGAAAATGTAAATCAATTTTTTACTCTATACAAACTACTCATTAGCAATCTAATTTCCGATGCCTAATTTTTTTGCTTTTAACATGCTTGCTTTTGCATTTAAACTCACAGTTTTGAGTAAGTAAAAAAAATTTCATCGAAATTTGTATACTTTCACTTTCAAATAAATATTTTATTTAAAATTTGATATACTGCTTTTTAACATAAAATAATTAATTAAGCAAACATTACAAATATTGTAATGAGGTATTTTGGAAGGAAAGCTAAAATTATATTTTTCAACTGACTAAAACCAAACTGCAAAGTAATAAGTGTAGAATATATACATTTAATAATTTTCATTCATTTTATTTTGTTTTTATCACCAAATATTTAAATTGAGATGCATGCATAGTTTTACGAGAAAACTTTTAAATGTAAACTTTGAGTTGTAGGTGATTTTTAGAATAATGAAAAAGAAAAACAATTATACATGTCATTTCATATTGAAATTAAGAAATTTATTACCCCCTTTTTTTTTTGCAATGCATATTTCCAAACAAAAATATATCCATTTATTATTTTTTCAATTGTTATTTATAAATCAATATATAAATTTATCAATATTTTTTTTATTTTAAGAAATTATCATTTTTTAACAGTTAACTTTTCTCAAAGTCGTATTCAATTTTTTCTCATCATTTAATTCAGTTTAAATATTGAAAGTTTTTAAATTATTAAGAGAAAAAATAAACACCAATATATTAAAAGGCCAATCTATAAAGCAAGCATATTTTTGGAAAGTTGTTCGTTCTCTGTCGTAATCAGTTCCACAGTAATTGAAAAACTGAATCAAGAGGAATATGCATATTGTTTGATGAATATAATGTTTATAATGAAAAAAAAGGTTTTCTCAATTCATGAAAAAGTTTAAATATTTTCGATAATATTTGAGTCATTACAGGATGAATCTATTTCAGGTATAATGTATATTACTATAAAAATTCATAAAATATGCCTAAGTGAGATGTGTTTGAAAAGGAGAAGTACAAGTATGTGATATGTTTCTGAAAAATTTCTTTTATGGGTGATGTTAGAATAATCCATAAGAGCATTATCTATGGCCCCTGTATCTCTAGGGGCGTTTATCATCATGCTAAATAATCTCCCATACAGGAAACAAAGTTTGGGATAAACCTAGTGACAAAGTTTGGGGTATACAAATCATGGGATAAACCTAGTAATTAAAATTTCTCATAATTTGTATTCAGAGTTCCTTTCTTTTATGGTTAGATATTGTCCAGCAGAAAATTACGATTTGGCTATTTACATCATGCAGTTCTAGCCACATGCTGAAAACTGGATGTAGCAAACGTGATTGTATCAAACGTACACTTGTGCAGGTACAAATTTAGTTACAAAAACTGTTAACAGATGGAGATGTTACAGATCGCTGTTATCTTATAAATAGCCTGTAAAATGTTCTTCGGAGTTTAAAGCGATCACGATTGTTGGATAGTGAAATGAGACTAGCGTAGAGATTGAAATAATGTATTCTATTGAGCAACGTGTCTTTTTGGTACTGGAGTACCACTGATGAGAATACAGTTCTACGGCAATAACGCGCAGTTTAGAAAACCGATTCAATGTTCCAGTTGGATCAGATGCAAAAACCATTCGCATGCTCTTCGCAAAATCCGAACGGACTGGCAGCATGGATAATGATCGGAAGGGAATTGTGTTAGGCCTATGCAAAAAGCAGTCACTTCTTAAAATACAGCAAAATTTGTGTAATTGTTCAGCAAAATCCGGTGGAAAGCATCCAAAGAATTGCATCGGAGGCTGGTTTGAAGACCACGAGCACACAAAATATTTTGAGAGGTAGCCTTCGGTTGTTTCCATACAAAACCCGAATTCATCAGGCTGTATCCATCAAATTTGTGCGTCAAAAAGTTGACTTTGTGAATAAGACTCTCACAATGATCTACAACAAAGGATTTAATGTGGGCTGAATGTGGTTAACATATGAAGCCCATTTCCACTTGAATGGTACTGTAAATAAATAAAACTGGAGATTTTTGATTTCCGATAATCCTCATTTGTGTGAACAGAAACCCCAGCATTCGCCTAAAGTTACTGCATGGGCTGCAATATGCGCCAGAGGCATTTTAACCATAAATAATATTGAATACTATATTATTTCTGACCATATACCAAAGCCTTATTACTTCATCAGACATTTGCAATATAATTTATTAAATATGTAGTAATATTTTAAAATTGCAGAATATGTTTCTTAAAACAGTTTTCCACAATAAGATAAAGTTATTTAATCTTTCACATATCTTTTTCAATTTCTTAACGTTCTTTGGGCTCTTAACTTTTGTTGGACATATTTTCAAACTTTAGTGTTCCTTTGAATATCGTGAAAGAAAACATGTTATGTTTAAGAAAAATTATTTTAATATATCTCGATTTATATACTTATAATCTAAATATTTCCAATTTTATATATATTTGCAAATATGTTTAAAACCTATATTGTCACATTTCGTATGGACACAAACATCATTCAAAATGTTTCAATTATTGGATTTGTAATTGAATTTAAGAGTGTATATTTCTTTTTATTAAATGCTGCGCTGATTTTTTATCCTTTTGTTTTCAGCATAGTGATAATTTATTTCAAATATATTTATAAAATTCAGTGTTATGATCTAATGATTATGATTGTTTCGACAAATGTTAACTACTCGAAGTTAATTTTTTGGTTAACAGCGATAATATTTGAAACATTATTATCACAATAAGAAATTTCTTTTGAGAAATATTTTTAATGCGAACTACAATATTATAAGAAATTAAAAATATTTTGCGATGCTTTCTCAGAATAAAATTGCAGGGAAAACAGTTATGTTATTTCTGAAATTAAGTAGATTATGTAAAATCTTAAAGTGCTGTTATATAAGGTCATATTGGAATACGATTCAAAAAATTTCACTGTATGCAAACACTTTAAACTGAAAATGAATATCAAGGATTTAATATATCAGCAGTAATAAACATTCATAATGTATTTATATATTTAAAAAAATATTTTAATAGTAGTATTTCTCTATTTAAGACATTATTCTATGGATATTTTTCCGTATTTTCGATATTATTTTTAGTTATTATTAAAAGAATAACTATTATCTATCTGCTAATTATAAACTTTATGATTTAATTTTTTAAACAAAAGTTATAGATTTTCACTGCATTTACAAAGTGTATTTAATAATATTGTTTTCCAGTTGAAATATTTACTCTCGGTGTTTAAAACAGATTGTGAAATATAGTTGTTTCAAAGCAAATAATTTATAATGAAGACATTAACTGCCTTTATGTTTATAGCTTAAAATTATTTATTTTCTAATCTATATTCAGTTCAATTTAAAAACGTTTCTCATGATCAATATTTTAAATCATGTTTTCAGAGTCCACAAAACAATGTCTTCTTAAACTTGATTTATTCATAATTGTTTCTTTTTGATACTGTAGTTACAGCTGCTTTGAGTAAAATAACTCTAATATATAATATTAGATATAAGATTTTACAGAAAAAAACAATATAGCAAATATAAGACCATAAGTTTTAAGTGTAATATTGCATTTGTTATAAAAACCACTTTGTTATAAGGATTTCCTCTCTCCATCCCAACAAGATATTATGACATGTTAAGTAGTGGAGGACCATGTGGGTATGCTATCGTGGCCCCGAAAGTGGATCTTCATAATTTTAAAACAGGGACCAAGCAGAAAGCCTTTAGACAGCTTAGTACTCCCAGTGGCACCATTTCACATAGAAAACAATGTGACTACGACATATTTTACACGCTCTAATCCCCATTAGGGATCATTACTGATCTTCAATTAAATCGAGATTCAAACTTAGTACCCACTAATATCGAGATCGATAGGCCTAGATAAATAGAGCATCGCGACTTAGTATATTATTGGCTTTTATTTGTTCATTTTGATATATTTATTTTGCATTAGGGATTTTTATGTTTAAAACCTGCACAATTTTCTTATAACATCTCATCTCTGTAACTCTTATAATAGTTCAACTAAAATTTAATTAAAGCACAATCATTGCATTTTTTAAAATTATTGAACTTAATAGAAACATTATTGTAAGAAATGAATATTTGAAAGTCTGCGTTAACTTTGTGTTAGTTAACTCGATAACACTCTTACTAGGGAACACTATTTCAACAAATCAAATCTTTCATAGCATTTATTATTTTTATTAATAAGGAATTGTACTTGTTATTATTTCTACATTTTTTAACACTGCGTATAATCAATAAAAATAATTTTAAATATTTTATATATAATTAATAGAAGAGAAATTTAATTTATAGGAACGTAAATATATTGATTTTTAAAAACTAAATACCAAATTTAAAAGTATGATAGGGCAGATAAACGTAATAGAAAATTTATGATATCAAAATTTCTAGGGAAGAGAAAATATTATTTGTCGGAAAAATTCATTTATTAGCAAAAATAAAATTTTACCGAAAAATGAATTTATCAGTATCTAGGGATAATCTTTGCTTGGCTAAGGGTATACATCAAGGGACAATCTTACATAAATATAATTTTTAAGACGAAATCAAGAATTTATATTTAATAGAGTTTTCTTAATTGACTTAATAGCTTTTTATATAAAAAATTTGAAATGGGCACATTAGTTCGAATATAAATAATTAACATTAGTTCCAATATAAATAATTTACGCAAGTAGTCTAATGAAGTGATTTATCTCAATGCAGAAAGAGATTTAAAGTCGATAAACAGTTAAAGAGTAATTTTTTATTTTCTAATTTAATCACTCGAAGTCATTCAAGAGCATAAAGAAAGGTTTTCTTTTTCTTATCGCCGATATGGACAGCAACTTGAAATTGAACTTGGCATCCAAATACACTTATATGTAGATACTAAATTTATTTCTGGTACAGAAGAGACATCGTTCACACTTTCCTTGATAACAAGCAGATAGCTGAGACCTCTTATCAATGGAAATATTAATCAAATTAATATTTAACCTACTGGAAATTCATTTAAATTGTGTAAGAAGCAAATCAGCTGAACTAGAGGTCAACGGAATATTATTTTGTTCATTAAAGAGAGTTCTTTTAATTTAAAAAATTATTTTCATCATGTTAGAATACAGAAAGTAGAAAAGGTTCTATTGTATTCTACTGGAACTTACAGATAACTTTCTTATGGTAAAGTTAATTTTTTTTTATTATGGAATATTATTTTTGGTGAATTTAAAAATTACTTGCTGTAATTGCATAGAGAACAGTTTTTTTATGATATATAGAATCTTTTCCTAAGCAACTAGTATTTGAAATAGATTTATGTGTCAGATAATTAATAATCGTATCCTCTTTCAAATACATTGCTCCAATCATATATTTTTTAAACAAAAATGGTGGTTTAAGTAAGAATCGATATTCCTAAAATTATACAGAATCATATTCACATCTTTAGTAACACTGTTATTTGAGAAACCGATTAATTACCATATCAAGGATATTTGGAACTTTGAATCACTTTTATTATCATTCAACACAAGAGTAATATTTTAATTGACAAAGGCATAATCAATGCTTAATATCTTTAGGGGGGCTTTATCTTTTTATATAAGGTGAAGTTGCTCAAATACTTTATTTCATCTACTTAGATTAATTATTAAAAATATCTTAAAATTATAATAATTTTAAGATATTTTTAATAATTTAAGATTATAGTAATTTTAAGTTATTATAGTTTTGCTTATTAAAACGTGTAAATGCAATTCATTGCTTAATCACAAAACAATTAAGCAATGAATAGCATTTGCACATATTTTAAAATAAGTACATATTTGTCATTAGATATATACATATCTACATTTGATTCAGGTTTTTAATCAAACTTTTATTAGTACAATTTTATATACTTTGAGACAACAATATTTCATATATAATGCAATTTATTAATATGTAGTTACATAATTCATCATAACAAATGTATTCGAATTTTTTGGATGTCGAATATAGCCTTTTTACTAATCTCATACCTTCATCATTTTTCTTATGTATCAAAAATAAATCATGCATGCTTATTGTTAAAGTAATTATATCTTAGATTTTTGAAAAAAATCAATTTTGAAATGAAAGAGCTTTTTGGACAGTTTTCAGTAAAACATTACACAAAACGTGGAAAAAAACTATGTTGATTACGTTTAATTGTTCTGTGAAAAATATTTTCATAACATTTGGAGAAATTAATGAATAATAACTATTTAAGGAACAAAAAAGTTTTTCTCACTTTCGCGACAATCGAAATTAAAATTTTAATATTGTCGAAGTTAAAGACTATTTTAAATCTAATGAGCATTTTTATTTTATTCCTCAATATAATCAAAATGTATCTTAATTAATATTTTCTGTAAGTGCTGTATCATGTTTTTCATTAAAATGAATATTTCTGAATACATTTTTATTTGTAACTTCAAATTTAATTACATTGAGTGTAGTTAAGCATTTATTAATCATAAATATTCCACAAATTATTTAAAGAACAAATGAAAATAAAACATTGTAATTATTTTTTACATAATGAAGATAATAAGGTTAAGATAAATTTTAATAAAAATTCTAGTTTTTATGATTAAAGATTAGAAATTTTAACTAAAAATTACGTTTTATATACACTAATTATATTTTTAAACTCTAATTATTAATTTATGTTTTTATATTAAGAAAGAAAATAACAGAGCTGATTTGCATTCATAATATTCATTTCATAAATATATTCTTTTTTTTAATCTAATTTTTCTCAATGTTTTTACTGAATATTCGTATGAAATTATGTTTTTTTATTTTTTATATGCATTCATTATAAAAATATAATTGAAATAAATATTTATTTTTTTTTTTTAAATTTAGATAAAATTTGCTTATAAATATTTCATCACAAAAGAATAATTAATTGCTATTAGAATTCATTTTTTATTATTTTTAAAGGAAAAGTGACCACAAATTTTGATTTTATACAATTAAAATTTATTTATTTATTTTATTATTAAATATTGAAAATAAATTTTAATATTTAATTTAAATTAAATTTCATTTTGTTTTATTTTAATTTAATTTAAAAATATTATTCAAAATAAATGTTTTGCCTATTGTTTCTTTTAATGTTGAAAAATTTATTTTCATGTAAAATTATTCAAATTAATAGCAAAAATTTTGTTTGACATGAAAAATAATGATAGAAAGGAAAATGTTAGATTTTATTGAAATTGGGAGCTATTAAACACATAACTCCTTTTATATAGTTACTTGTAAAAGATATTTACATTTAAACTTGAAATATTTTTCATTATAACTGGCCAATAACTGAGAGGTTAGCATTTCTGACTCCTAGGCTGTTGATCACGAATTTGAATCCCAAAGTATGGATAATTCTTTCTCTCTGTGCTCCTTGTCCATTCTCCTGAGATGATGAATGAATGTGAAACATCCTATGTGTTTGTAATGCTGTGATGTGGGGATTGCTACTCACCTCCACATGACTTGGTTAAAAATTACGTCAATGGATAACAATAAATGTGAAACAATTTTACAACTCGTTGTAATGAATGGTTTGTCCCCCAGTTTCCACCATTACGAAAAATATAACATTTTCATAACAATCAAAAATAAAATATCTTGACGGACCATAATAAAATATAATATTTTACATTAAATATTTCCATTATAATTACATGAGCACAAAAACTTTAATTTCACAGATAACATATTAACTATTTACAATTTTTTTATAATTTACTTTTATATCACAGCGAAATGATATTTGGAGCAAAATTTATAAAGTAATTATAATGATAATTTTGACTATTTAGACAGTTCTTTTTCAAATCTTGTTTAAACATTTGAAAGCAATAATTTTATATTACCAAATGCAATATATGACAAAATTATAATATACTTACTAAATTAAAGTTGAAAATTTAATTTTTTTTGTAATTCTGAATTTTAATTCTATAGTTTTTCAATTTTTAGTTTCTTAGTACATGTTATTACTTTAAGAGATCGTAAATAATATTGTCAAATGAATGCAATACAATACGCAAAACGTCCTAATTCTACAGATGTGAATTAAAGAAAACCAAATTTTCATTGATTTAAAAGTTGTTAAAAATTTAAACTTTATGGTTATACTCTGCCATATTATTTAGTCTACTTAAAAATAGTGTCATTTTTCAGCTTGGATAAGCATTTAGCTGCTAATTTCCATTTTAATTGCAAAAGTGATTTCAGTAAAAACAGTATTGTTATTAAAATTTTAATTATCAAATGAAAATTAATTATTATATAAAAAAATCTATCTATTATTAAAGATGCTTATTTTGTTATTTTTAAATATGTAAAAACCAATTAGGAAATAATTCAAAAGTACGAATTTTAAAAGATTAAATGTATTGGAGTTTTCCGTAATTTACTTTTTTCAATTTAATATAAACTGAATGGAATAGATGATAAAAAACATATCTGTATTAAAAATAATGATTTTAAAGCTTAAGAAAAATCCTGATGATTTAACAAATCAGAGAAAGAATTTTTCGACAAAACCTTCCAAAAGTAATATACATGTTGTATATATATATATATATATATATATATATTTCAATAATGGTCATGATTTATTCTTGAAAAAAAAATAATTTCTTACTTTAATTCAAAATTATTAGAGTATAAATATTTACCTGATAAGCTTACAAATCTCAAGATTTCATGGAAACAAAGGACGAAAGTTGCTCAAGTTTGAAAACAATTAATTATATATTTTCCGTTAGTTATCTTTTTAAATAATATATCATATCAATAATATTAAATAACAAGAGTGCCAATTAACTCTGCAGATAGCTTATAATAAAGTTTAACATTTATTTTTTGAAGATAAAATTAGTTAAATGTAAATTCTATCAACTTGGTGATTGTAAGTAAATATGATGTAAGTTTATGCTCGAGGAACAATGTAAAATTAGAATATGTATCCTAAAAACTTCGAAAAATGTCACTCGAACAACAGAATATTTTGTTTTATATTATTTACAAACCTCTTTATCAATTTTAATGATTGTAAAATGCTTTTAAAATCCTTCACGAGTTTATCTATAGAATGAATAAATGTATAACGAAAGAATGAGTGAAATTTATTTATTCGATTATACTGGTAAAAAGATAATTAACTCGTAAATTATAATATTTAAGTTTGCGTTGTATTAAAAATGAAGAATAAGAAGAAATTAAAAACAAATCTAAAGATCTTTTTAAAAATGAAATAAGAAACCAAACTTTTTCAGATGTAACTTTTCAATAGATCAGACAAAACTTAAGATGGTTGACATATTTTGTATAGTATTTTATTTTTATCGGAATGAGAAATGGCAATAATTACACAGCTGAATATTACCTGAAGATAAACTTTTGAATGCTTAGAAAGCAAAAGTATTAAATTCAAAATAAGAATAAATTTTATAAAATGTATTACAAATCAATAGTAATTCATTGCATACCACGGATAAAATTACAATAAATCCGAAAAATGTTTCTAAATATCTGTTTTAAAAGTATTTAGAAAACAGCAAATATAGATTCCAATAGAAAGAAAATGAACATAGAATCAAGTCTGCATAAAATTTATCTAATATCCTACAAAATATTAATTCTATTGGATAAAACAGATAAAATATCATTTTTGGATTTCATAATTTAATAGAAACAAATTTAGCTTACAATTATTATTACAAACACTGTAAAAAATTAAGAGAAATTATATTTTTGTGAAATAATCAATATTATTCAAAATTTTCAAATAATAATTCAAATATTTACAGATTTCCTATCATAATCGGATTATTTTAAAATGCATTAAAAGAGTGCAGCATATGATACAAATTCTTCTTTAATATTATTTGCAAATGTTGTATTTAACATTTTAATTTTTGTTGTATTGACATTTTAATCTGAAATATTCCCTTTTATTTACAAAATACATGGATTTAAATATTGTTGAAATAAAAATTTTGATTATTAATGTTCATTTTAAGCTATATAAGATTACTAGATACGTGAGATGCAAATCCGATGAAGACTTATACATTTTCGGGAAAAGGAGATACATTTCTATTTTAAATGAAAGGCATAGAATGAAAGTTTATAAATTGCTTTTTAAAAATTTATTTTTAAAATCAAATTTATTTATATTGAATGCTCAAGATAATCACCTAATAATTGTTATAATTTGTGTATAATTTGGAAAAGTAACAGTATCTTTTTAGATATGTCATTACTCAGTATGAAAACATGAATTTTATTAAAAATATTTTTCAAATCAGCAAATTAAAATTCCTATCATTAGACATATTAACTGATCAACCAAACACCTTTTCAAGGAAAGAGACAAACTATGTAAACTAGTTTAATTCATTATGATTTTAACAATTGTGTTTTTAAATATCAATTACATTCATATAATAAAGCTTTTAAATTTTTTTTATTAATATAAGTCACTAAAACTCAAAACATTTTCTAATTGTTTCATAAATTATGAAATATTTCTTGTAAGGAACTTCTTAATAATATTAAACATTAATAGTATTTATTGCATTTATTATACTATGCATATATCAATATAGAGAAGACTATTTGTCCATTTATAAATAACATGCTTTATAAATGTTTTCTGAAAATCAATTATAAAGGATATAGATAATTTATAAAATTAACTATGCATATAATTAAAATGTTCATAAATTTTAACACTAGAAAACTTGAACATAAATTTCTTCTATAACTTGCTAAATTTTTAGAATGACACATTATTTCAACTAAATATGAATAACGGTATTAGATTTTTTTACACAGTATATTGATGTAATTACAAAATATTTTTCGATAACTCAATCTTTTAAAGTGCATTAAAGTTTGAAAACCTTTCTTCACTATTGATAACTGTTAATAAACCATTTGAGTTTTATGACACAATCATTAATTTGCAGAAATGATTGTATTTTAATATGTTGCTGAGAATGTATCACACATGTTATGGCTGTTTTCTTTTCGAAAGGAAGCGATTGGATTTAATTGTAATGCCAGTTTAACAATGGGCAACAAACACTTTCTATCCTATTGAATACACGTCTTTTCTTGGTTAATTCTTGTGAATTGCAAAGATTTTTTCGTAGTGATACAGGAATAGAGATTTTAATCTAAAAAATACTTTCTAGGAAAACAGTAAATCGAGAATATTAAACGAATTTATAATGGCTTACTTTCCAAAAACGTTCTAAAATTATGCTTGATGAAAGATATGTATTTATTTTGCATCTTTTTGAATTTTGAATTAAAGTTTTCTTGTCTTCAATAGGTTAATCCCATTATATAATTTGTATTATATATATATATATATATATATATATATATATATAGTATAAAGCAATGTTTGCTTTTCTGCAAGGTACATAAACTTCTAAAAAAATATTTCTCTTGTTCATTTCTTCTACAATTAAATATTTCCTCCTAAATATTTATGATTCATACACAATTTTAATTATGATTTTTTTTAGAAATTTAAAATTATATTTGTAATTAAATTTACATAAAACGCTGCTATTGAAGTATATATTAAATATCTCAGTACATATAAAAAAATTCTGTAATAAATTTATGCATGTATAAAAATTTTGCTTCAGTTGAAGGTGAAAGATTTGTAAATAAAAAATACAAGTATTCATACAAAAGACAATATTTCAAATAAATAAACTTTAATTTTTCAGATTTAAGTTAGTAATTTCCTATAATGGCAGGTAATAGTTTATTATAACTTTTTTCATGAGTTTATTATAAGAAAGACTTAAAATTCACTAAAATAATCTGTTCATTTAATATAACAATAACATATACATTTGCGATTTCTAATATCAATGTATACCCTGAAAAAATAATTATTCTTAATAATTTTCGAAATTTGAAAAATCTGCATGAACACGTCTTCACAGAAAGAATTTTAGCGAAAATGAAAATGTTATATGTGCTTCAAACCTTTTCAATATTTTAAAATAAAATATTCCAAAAGTGTATATTTTAGGATTAGAATATTTACTTCCTTTCATTGTGGAAAATATTTAGAAATAGTAATTATTTTTATTCATATTCCTAATATGTGCAATCTGAATATATATTATTTCCTATATATTCAGATTGCA
>JAPDSC010067660.1:12731-22807 GCA_026290005.1 Latrodectus geometricus
GGTGGCTGAGGGAATAGTGGAAGTTTAACTGAAGACCAATTCACAATAAATCATTGTCGCAATCAATCAAACGGAAAGATTGTACGCGTTCTTCAATAACTAGTTAGCAATGTCAGTGAACGGGTGGCTCCCCGCAGGCTGGACTTCAAAGGAATACCTGTGAAATTCCCTTCACTGTAAATATATATGACTCAAAGTTCATATATTGTATTGACCCGGTTAAATATAACCTGCAAATGACATGGCAATTTTGATCACTAAAGACGCTATAAATCTAACTACTATGAGCATATCAAGTCTCCATGATGGATATTATTAAAAGCTTTGATCTATTTATAATAAGATGCATGCTTTTAATAAAAAATATCATGCAAGTCGATATTACCAAAATGTAGTTAGCGCAAATGATCTAATAAGTGTATTTTAATTGATCGTCAAATATTTGCCAACGAACCATCAAGTATATTGAACAATAGCTTGCGACACAACTCCATTGTTATTATATTTAATAAAAAATACTAAACGTATATCCCTTTTTTTAAAGTCATAAATTTTTTACAAAACTATAATTTTAGCTATCTCTTATAAAAAATTAATATTTGCGTTATTGATGATATAATATTGAAAATATTGCACATTTTTTATATAACAAGTTTAGAAAATGACGTACTAAATTTATTGATTTCATGTAAAGTTTTCAGAATTTTAAGTTCTTGATATTAATATCATACGTCATTTACACATTAGTATTTAAAATTCTATCTTTTTATTTGTATGAAATTGAATTTTCAACATATGTTTGATAAGCAAAATTTATGCATAGGGGGATTATGAATTAACTCTCTGAGTTGAACAGAGTACTCTATCCATTAAGTTCTTTGATAAAACGTAACAAATTTCGGTAAGCATTAAATTAGAACATTAAATTTCAATTTTTGCAAAAAATATTGCAGATTTCGTTTTTAGTGTCAAGCTCGGTGCAATAAAATATACAAATTCTCATTATCTTTTGTGTATAAATCATGTTAATAAAATGGTAATTCTACCATAGTATCTTTTCATGAATCTCACCTTACATACATACATAACGATGTGGAGAAGCCCTGAACTTCACCAATTGGGTAACAGGTTTAAACTTCTCCATCATCAGTAGAGGGACGCTAATACGAATGATTTTATTTGAAATAAAATTAAGGTGACAATGGTGGACCTTAAAGCCTGAAGACTATCTGTGCAGTAGAAATCTACATCACAGTTCAATGACAGTAAAAAAAATCTCACCTTACATGATAGATCAATATTAACCAAGCTTTATTATAAGCGGAACCAGGAATTAGTTGAATTTCGTGAATTTCATTAATTTGATGAATTTCCAAGAAAAAATGAATTTAGATAGTTTAAGAAAAAAGTTTCACAATTTTGAAATTTTAGGCCTTGGCGGCCTGGTTGGTTAGGGTCCTCGCTATCGTCGTCTATCTATCTCACTATTGCATATCGTCCTCACTATCGGAAGGTAGCGATTTCGAATTCTGTCATAACTGAAGGTATGTTGTGTTCGCTGAAAGTGACCCGGACATGTTAAATATACGTATATTGTGATTGCAATGTTCGCTGCTGAAACAATACCTTTGGTTTTGTTTGTTTGTTTGTTTTGTTGGGTTTAATGGCGCAACAATACCTTTGGAGAAGACAAGTTAAGTATTTAGGTGTCTACTGCTTAGTCCCCGTTTCTAAGTTACGAAAACTCCCCTCGGTTGTTTCCATGCAATTGGTAGAGCCCAATTCAGGGCTAGATATGGAAGAGCATATGGTTGCAACAAAGCAATAAGTTGAAGTTGCCGGTTTGTCAATTCTAAATTGAAATTAGCCCAGAGATGCAATTCAATCAATAGCAATAAGTTAAAGAATTGCAATTGGCGTGGTGGAACAACGAATGATGATTATGTGAATATCATCAGTACACAAGCTATATCCTAGTAAACATAAACATGGGTAATAATTTATCTCATGGGGTTATTGCGTACACATAAATAAATAGTTATCCATTAAATATTTTTTACCTCTTAAAATTTGCCCAGGAATTGATCTCTGGTGATGCTACCATCCAAACTGAGATTTCTTTGCGATATTCACTTCTGGAAGCGGATAATGCAAAAGCATGACATATTTTATGTAATAAAAAGACATATTTACAATTAAAAGGTGGTATTAATACACTAAACTCCCTATTTGAACAATGATTAATTCATACGGTGTATGTTGATGGTCTACGCTCATCAACGTTGAGTGTCTTTAAGGCATTTTTTATAAATTATTACTGTTACAAAGAAAGCTGAAAAAATGGCCCTGTGATCTGATCCGTAAATGCCAACAGACATGCCAACATCCTATTTAGCAAAGAGGATACTTTGATTTAGTGACATTCAGGCAGATTATGCCCACTTTGTTATGAACTTAAGGTTTAGTGTTTGTTGCTGGAATATCTCTAACAGTAAATCGGTAGTCATACGTAACCCAAATTCTATGTTCTTTTGGGTCATTAAAAAATGACAAGAACTTTCTTGTATACTGTGTATGTTTACACAAAAAAAAAGATATATTAATAAAAATTCAGTGTTTGATATTTGGGAGTTTTCAAGTAGAACTCTTGTTTAGAATACTGCACAAATATCTTGTTTATCTTCAAGAATTAAT
The DNA here is from genome assembly GCA_026290005.1 of Latrodectus geometricus. Classification (NCBI taxonomy): domain Eukaryota; kingdom Metazoa; phylum Arthropoda; class Arachnida; order Araneae; family Theridiidae; genus Latrodectus; species Latrodectus geometricus. The sequence continues at coordinate 15,426 of JAPDSC010067660.1, forward strand.
TGGAAATTATCAATTTTAGCCATAGAAAAACTCATTTATTCGGCTACTGCCACATATTTACAATTTTATATGAAGTTGTTTACTTTGATATCCCTTACTTTTACTATTACCTAGTGGTAAGACTGAATTATTTTGAATTAAGTACCTGAGTTATATATAGATCCTAATCATTGTAAAACATGGTTTAAAGATGTTGATATGTTTCTGGGTACAACATGTATACCTTTAAACTTTGATACTTGAGAGCTTTCCAGATTTCTTCTTTTATTAAATTCAATTTATTACACGGATTGCCTTATTATTTATAAAGGAGTCTCAAGAAAACAAAATTTTATTCCTTAAAACAGATTCAGTTTCTAAACTAAGTGACTAAATGGTATCAGCAATATGCTATTTTTGAAGAAATGCATCTAAAATGTTATATAAAATGGAGTTAGGAATGAAATATAAATCGAACAATTATCGTGAGAGTAAAAATCTGATATAGATGGGATGTTATAGTTTTTATTACATAGTTATTAGTTTTTGAAGAAAATTATGCATTTTTTAAAATGAGATCACAATGTGTTTTAGCATATTATAAAAATAGCTCATTGTTTTCTATATGATGAAGTTTTTATCGAAAAAACATATAACATATTTAAAAGGTTTGTGAAATAATCACCCCATATTCAATTTAGTTTCGTTAGCATTTCTTTTTCTCCAACATTTAAAGATACTATTCGTTCAAAAAGGACTTGTTTTACAAAAATTATAAATTATTCAAAATACAATAGTATTGCAATATTTTATATAAGTTAATAAAAAGGTATTTTTCTCTTTTTTTGTATAAGTAACAATCAGAAATTGAAATATTAAGTGTTTTATTAATGTTCCATCACACGTTTCGATTAATTCATAAATCACTTGTTTGAATCAAATAATCAAAAGTATAGTAAATTCAATGAGAGCAAAATTATTAAATTCAATGAAGGAATTGTTGGAATTTAACCTTAGCTATAATTACATATTACCATAAAAATTTGAAGCTTCACAAGTTAGAGTATTAAAATTAGTTCTTTTAAATGTAACTTTCTTCTTTTTGATTTTTTCTTAAGGAAGAATATTAAGGTTGTCGTAAAAATATTACATCAAATATATTGTTCTCGTAACATGAAAAAAGTGAAATATAAGAAATAAGTATTTTGTCTTCACACTTTATTAACTTTCTTCACTTTCATGATGTTATTACTCCTTAACTGTTTTCCACATAAAAAAATTCTCTATAAATGAAAGACTGGTCATCCACTTCATCTCCCACTTGTAAGACAGGGCTTTATCAAGGCTTAGAGTAATTGATAACCCGTCCAAAGTGTGTAAGATTTCCAAAAAACAAAGTGCTGAACGACATAACCTCCTGTCACTAGCAGAAGAACATCTAGTTCCGTTCACTTAAAGAGATGCCAAAGCAGGGTGGAAAGAGAAGAGAAAGGGCTGTGATCCATCAACCGAGCCGTCTGATGAATTTAGTTAGTTTTCTTAATTTATTACACGGATCAGAGCTTATCTTGACAGTGAGCTTGAGTTTATCACTCATATTTATGGATTACCGGATAAGCCATGCTGGGTTGGAAGTAGTGGTTATCATCTGGTGTGTTGTAAATAATGGCCCACAAATCTTTGGGCAACATTTGAAATTTCTCGTCTGGTTTTGAGAATCTGATTGAGGTTGATCGTTGGGATTTAGAATTCTAAATAAAATAAAAGGGAAAAAATGTAGGACTATTATTGGATAAAAAAATGAGTAAAATAAATAGGTCACAAGTTTGTGTTTTATCATTTTTAGAGCCATTAAATTTTGGCATATCAACTAATGTAAAGTTCTACTTCTCAATACTTAATTGAACGAGAAGTAATTTATTGTTAATTTTAAATTAATTATAAATATCATAAACTTGAATATTTGAAATATATTCACTAAAAGATTAAACAGAATTCAAAAATATTCTTTTCGTTAACAAAACTATTTAAAATTTAGCTTTTTATTTCAGTTTAAATAATATATAATATTAAAAGTCTTGGATTATATATTTGAAAGAATTAAATTTGAGAAAACTTTAAAAATTAAACAATTTTTAATGCTTTAAAAATTAAACAATTTTTAATGCTTGGGTATCTTTCAACAAAAGTATTTGGAGGTCTGGCCATAAAAGTTAATTTTCCATATGTTCCTATGATTTTCATCTATAAATTATTAACTGAAATGCTCCCAAAATATCAGGAGAAACTAATAACTATTGTTAACTTTTAATAAATAGACTCGTATTAATTTTTTTTTTTTTTTTGGTCGAGTGCCAGCTAGACTGGCAGTATGGGAGCGCTGCTCCACTCTTTCAACTGAACCGCAATTGGGTGTGGAGTCCGACTTCCTCAGTACACATATGCCATAGGAACCCGTTTATAGGGTAGGCAACCATTCACAATCCATTCATACCAGGAAACGACAAAGACAGGTGAGAGAGAAAGAGAAAGTACATCCATGCCCCGACTGGGATTCGAACCCAGACCTCCCTTTCCGCAGTCAGGAATGCTGACCACTAGACAGAGTAGGCATCTCTCGTATTAATATTTCATAATAAAGAAAATACGGACAAAATCTTAGTCATGAATGCATTAAATCACATAAAAACATACAAGGAATTTTTGTGAACATAAAATTATAGATACATGGAAAATTATATGACCTCATAAAATTGTTTGAAATTTTGAAAATACAGTAATTGTGTCATTACATTTAGCATTTAAAGTTTCATTTAAATTGAGTTGGAGCATCACTAATAACAAAAAATTAAGTAATTTTGAAAATTGCACCAAGTTTTTATATTTTTAAGTAATTTAAGACAATTTTTTAATACACGGTGTTAAAACAAAGGGCATAAATATTTTGCTTGTAAAACATTAGGAAAAGTGAAACATATCGCTTAAAAATAATTTTTTTCAAATTTTTAAAAATCTGATATAACTTAAAGAAAAATACTTTAAAAACATTTTATTTGAAAGTTTATAATAGTAAAAGTAAGTGCAATTGATTTTTAATAAATTTCAATCTTTTAAAGTAAACAGATGTAATTTAAGATTTATTTAGATTGTTAGTGATATTTTGGAAGAATTACTTTAACAATATATAAATATTGTAAAAGTAAATCTTACAATATTATAACTAGTTAATATTATTAAGTATTTATAACTAGTTACTTTAACAATATATATATACTTTAACAATATATATATATTGTTAAAGTAACTAGTTATAAATACTTAATGTTACCTATCATTGATAACATTAAGTATTAATAGCTAGTTAGCTTATATTTCAAATTAAATATTAAAGAAATGATTTAATTTTACAAAAACAAATTATAATTCATAAAAGATAAATTGAACATTTTCTATATTCTTTCATGATTATTCATTAGTACTTTAATTTCAATAATATTATTGATTCTTTTGTAACTCTTACAAAAATATATTTTAATCACTAGTTCTTCTATTCTGAAAAAAAAGCAAATATTAAACACATTTAATAGCACAGCAAACTATAAATTAAAAGCATTATTCAATCAAGGAGCCAAATAATATATATTAAAGCTAGTCGGATATGAATACTATTTCTTTTACAATATACTGAAGAGCATTGCTATTTTCGATTCATTATCATATTATTATTTAAAAATAGTTTAGATGAGAGCTTTAAAGAGACAGTTATTTTTTTCTTTCAAAAAGTATAAATATATTATAATTGTTTAGAACATCATATGCAATATCAAGCCGAAACCTCTATAAAATGCATAATCGATAAACTAATTTTTACTGACATAAATAATATGCAATTAGAGAGCATAAGTTGGAATTAAATTTAATTCTTCTCCAGTGAAAATATTTCTGAAACAAAATACACTTCTGAGGAGTCATTTATTCTCATAGACCAGTAGGCACAAAGCATATTTCCGGATTTAATCGGGTTTTCTACAGGGAAATCAAAGACGCAAAAATTACCAGATAAATTTTAAAAGCAAATACTTGATGAGGGGTGTCCAAAGTTTTTCGATTTCTTTGGCGACGTTGTCGGCAGTTCATTTATGTCATCATCAACCAGTTCCTTTCTCTAAATTGCAATTTCAAGAGCATTGTCCTTAATCTCAAATCAGAGATTGAATCTTTGACTGCAACCGACTCCGTCCCAGCTTTTAATAAAAGTCAGCTATTAACCATAATAGGTCGGGCATAATAATTCCAGAGAAGGTAGGTATAGCACTTAGATCAGGAAGTTGTGATTATTTTTAAATGACAATTTCGATCTGAAAAATGAGTTTCATGAGTTTCCAGCAATTTATAGACGAATACGAATTTAGTTTGAAATTAACTAATGATGGATTGGGATTTAGTAAATTCAAATGAGCAATTTACTTGAGAGGAAAATAATACTTAAACTTTATTTTTTAATCACTGAGAATACAATTGTTTTCTCCACCAAATATGTAAAAAAGGAGATTTATTACAAACCCATAATAATAGTTATTTGTAGTAATTGCATTTAACAAATTTTGCCAGGTTTCTATGGTCATTTTTATATGAATGATTCGTTTATGTTGATAAGATTCATTATAGATAAGAGGCTACTTATATATAGTTTACATATAATTGAATATATTATTTTGCGTTGTAGTGTTAACGCGGATATATATAAGTTAAAAATGAACTAAATTTAGAACTCTGAAAATTAAGATCGAGCAAAACATAATTAATGAGAACAACTTAGTTTGCTAATATGAAAATATATATAAGAAATTAAAAGGAGAATGTGATGAAAATATTTCACGAGGAATTTGAATTTACTAAAACATGACTATCGTAACTATAAGTATATAATTTATTTTAATTGAGATTTCCACTCATGTAAAATTACATGACATATTATACGGAAAACGACGAAAAAGGATTGAGAAAAATTTCGATGCAAATAACTTGATAGAAATTGTTTTTTGTGAGGAACCTTACGAATCAATTTTTATGGTTGGCTAATTTTGTATGAAAGCAAAATGGAAACTGCAAAAACAAAACATATCGATTACTTCAATTATGGATAATTTTGAAGTACTGCGTTACACTAGTCGCAAGTAATGCAAAAAATTGGCAGTAAAAATTATTAAAAAGAAAAAATAAAATAAACTTTCAAATTTTCATTTATAAAAAGATATTTATTTGAAAGCTCGATTATCCATTTTTGCTATTAAGAAATGGTTGTGTAGGTTTTACTTTATTAATAAGTAAGTATTCCCAAGTTATTGATAAAAAGAACAACAAGTTTTTTCGTAAAATAAAGACGAAATAAATAAATAAATAAGCCAAGTAGTAAAAAGGTAAAAATGTTAGGAACTGCATATTTATTAAAATTCATATAAATGTTACGAATGAAATTGAATGGTCTAAATGTGAATAGAAAGAAAAAATATAAAACAGTTAAAATTATATACTTCATTCAGACTAAAATAACTCTTCAATAACTTTTAAAAAATAATTATAGCTTATTATTAAACATCAGTAGAAATAATTATTCCAAGTATCGGGTATATTTTAATCAATAATTTCTTTGATATGATAAGGAATAAAATTAACATTAGGAGACAAAGCATCAAGATATTAAAAGTTACAATATTTCTTCGCTGCTTAGTACACAGCATAACGAGTGAAACCCATTGGATAGTGTTTTAACATAATCAGTGTAAATTGTTTTCGGAAAGAATTTTTTTTATAGATAATAGGTCATATTCATATGTCGCAAAGGAGGGAACTTGGAAAACTCCTAAGCACCCACGCCGACATGTGCATGCATAAGGCAGAAGAGTAATATCCATCTCTCGTTGTTTAACAGTGGCTGGTATAAAACCGTGGATCTTATGCTGCGAAATGGGGTGTCCAACCACTAGCCCACGTTGACCCCCGAAAATAAATTACTTGAAACAAAATACGTTGTTAATGAGAAATTTCTGGAAAAAGCACAGAGCATTTCAATACCATTTGTTGCTTTTTAGCAAGCTATTTAATTGTGTTGAAGCTATTATAAATGAGGAAAGAATTTTCATATAATTCTGGTATATTAACTTAAACCTTTTTTTATCATATTTCAAATCATATTTCACAAAAATTGATACATTTAGTTATCTCTCAAACGTTATATTTCGGTATTTTCTTTTAGTTTTTTTTTGCTTGAAGTAGCACAATTGTTGAATAATATCAATAAGCACTATTTTTTTAATTTTTACATTTAGTATTTTTATTTATGTACAATTGGAAGCATATATCGTTGTTTTCATATTACGGGTGAAATGTCAAAAACATATTGATTCACAATATTGATGTTATAGAGAAATAAGAATGTAAAGGTTTTTTTATGTTGAATATATTGGGTAAATAACAGTACTAGTTTTCCTTATGTTTATCTATTGATGACACTCAAAATAACTATATTGGGCTTTAATATTTTTTTAAATAATATTGCGTACATTATGATTTATATAAAAGAACAACATCAAAACTTGATTCCTCATAAAACACATCGGGAAAACAGGCTAAATTCATGTGACTATACTGAAACATATGTTCCTTCTTACTTCACAAACACATCCAATCCTTTTAAAATGGGCGCATTAATTCTACCGGCGAACTCACACGCGAAGTCAGTTCAATCACTGGCGAACGGCGTAAGAATATTTAGGAAGATTCTGTTCCCAATAATGACAGTGATCTCTAATATTTATCTTTATTTTATTTCGATTCGAGTTAAATCACGATTTGGCTGCTCGAGACCTATTATCATCAGCACAGCTCAGAACAAGCAAAACTGATTCTTTTTCCCTTGTATTATTTTGTGGCTGTTGTACCTACCGCATAGACATTTTTTTTTCATATTCCTCTTTGGAAAAGGTACTAGTTAGGGTGAAAAAATAAAATAACAAAAAAAAATTTGCTATATTATTTTTAGATGCTTAGATATTGATGAGAAGTCGATCAAGGTGGATAATCACGTGTCTCTAAGAATTCAGCTAACCTATTCTTCGCGTGATTTCCCATCAGGCCTTGCTAATCATTGCTTTCTTTTGTCATCAGGATGCACTGGGCATAATAGAAGTGGCCAACGTAAGTGGGGGAAAAAATGACGAATTTTCTGAAAGCAAGGTGCGCGCGCACAACAAATGATTCTGCCCTTATTTCGGAATCGCCTAACACGATAATTTTCACACATTAAGCGTAAAGAAGAATATTAAAGTTGGTGGGTTACACCTTGACTTCCTTTTTTAATGAAAGAGTTCTTAATGCACGATAATGCGATAGGTAAGTATGCA